>JACMIF010000508.1:16113-37825 GCA_014805445.1 Diplogasteroides magnus | reverse complement strand
AGGGTACCTACAAATATTTTGCATAGAAGCTATCTTCAATTTTAAGGAAGATAGGATAAGAAAAAGTGAGTGCACAAAGACTTATGGAACACCCTAATAATTGAAACCATTTCGTTTCAAAAATGAAAATGTGGGACTGTCGGAGTTTCACTCTGAAATGTTTTTTTTACAGTATATCGTATGCGACGAGAACAGACGAGGGTACTGTAAGAATGTATTACTTGACGCAATTTGTTTGACAGCGGCATTCAGATGGCGTCCTCGTCCAACCTCGTCATGTACATCATCCTCCGACGCGATATTCTATCCGCACTCAACTGGCCCGTGGGCGCCGTCGCCACGCAGGTGGGTTATTTAATTTTAATTTGTTTATTTATTTTATTTAGTAATATCATATCTGCCAAACCCGTTGGTTGACATATTGCATTTTGCCATAAAATATTTTATAAAATTTTATTAAAGTGCCGTCATGCGAATTTAGATTGAGCGTTTCGGAATTTAAAAAAAAAACTTCTGGGCAGTAATTGCATCATCGAGAAACTAAAATAAATAACAGCCAATATGAGGGAGAGTCGGCACCTGAATACCCTTATTATGGAAATATCAACACTCCCACAATCTAGTCTAATTGCTAATTATTATCTACTGAACCTCTCATCGTCGTCTCATGTTCAAATGTCAGCTCAAATATAGATGAAAAATATGTTGGTGAAATTGCAGGCTGCCCACGCTGCCACGGCCGCACTGTGGACATTCAAGGTACTTCGGATATTGATTGGCTGCCAGTTACAGTAACCCTAATATTCCGTTCAGGACGACGCGGACACGGTCGCCTACATGACAGACATCGACCACATGCACAAGGTCACACTCGGAGTGAGTCATGTTTTGTCTTTGCTTTCTTCTTTTGAGCGGCCGGAGGAGAAGTAATATGTATTTCAATTGAACTGATATGCTTGCTGAGTACGAACCTTCGTTCAATTTCGTCCTATGAGCTATCTAATATGCTTTTTATGTGGCGTTGGAGAATGTCACATACCAGCGGCATTAATTGTAATCACAAATCTTTGAGGTGGACAACGAGGCTGAGCTGCAGTCGGCAAAGGAGCGACTGGAGAAGAAGGGACTGCAGCACAGGTGAGCCTTCTTTATAGGGCGGTGAAAATGAAGAGCACCATGAACATTTGCGCCATAATGGTGAAATGGACGAGCCGTGACAATGACGACAACGATAGCGCTTCTGTCCACTTCATCATTATGGCGCAATTTTCCATGGTTCACTTATCATCCTAGTAATTCAGTTCATGAAAGCTATTGGCTCCGTTGCGAATGAAAACAAGAACACGCTAAAAATTAGTCTAGCATTAACAATAATTCAAAAGTTGGCTCGAAGTTTGCGCCAAATTTAGAAAGTTTTGCAAAGTACTGTGCCTGATACAGTATCCTCATGAATTGATTTGTATTGATCGGTATAAAATGGTCAATGATGAACACCACTTGTATTAGGGTGTGGATCGAGGACGACATGCCTGTAGCCATTGCACTCAAGCCGTACCCGAAGAACACGGCCAAAGATGCCACCAGGCAGTTGAAGCTGTTCTGAGTATGGTAACCACTTCCAAATAGCACGCGTTTCCTGATTCCATCCTGTTTTTTTAATTCTGCTACTTCCTTTTCGCGTTTTGTTTTTACCGGAGAACAGCATTGATAGTTTTATGTGAGATGAGGGTTTCAACGTCTAATCCACTCGGAGCGATTGTCTATCGAACGTAGAGACAATCGTTCCGCGGAACTTCGACGAGTGGGAAAACCAATTTAGTATCTACCTATTTAGAAACCCTAGTTTCCATCCGGTCGTAGCTATTTCGCTTTCAATATTTATAATGGTTTTGATATTTACTTGGGCTGCCTTCAACTAGTTGTTGATATTTTTGAGAACGTTCATATAGGATAACCTGCTTTTTCCCATGGGTCATGTGGTAGTTGTTATTTATTGTCAGTTCTATATTGGCTATTCGCTATTTTGCTCGCGTTATGCACAATATGTTATGAAATTTTCGGTTTGTGATCTTATATTGATGGAGAAAGGATTATTATCCATACTTGTCATATACCAGATGGGAAACATTCTCACATACGTACTTGCTTTGAAAAGTTACACAGTAAAGGATATTAACAGATTGAATATACACAAACAACAATCCAAACATCATCACGAACGTCAACGAAAATGTCAGTCCTCCTTCTTTTCCGTCCTCTTTTCCACCACTATTGCTTGGTGAAGGAGGGGATCTACGCACGAAGGCCCTAATCCGCACCTGTTTGTGAGACCTTGTCCGAGCAGAAAAATGTTGATTGGATGCCGGAGATTCGCTTGAGGACTAACACATGGATGCCCTTCCGAGATTAGCTCACAAACAGAATGATATTAGAGTTGTTTACCAGTCAGTCACATGGCGGAAAAGACACCGGATATGGTTTACGATTTAGACTAGAGATAATGTCAAATCCAAGCTAGGATCCGGATTGGTGTCTAATACTGTCTCTTACCGAAAATTTTCCACATATGCGATTTTTCATGTGGTGACACCGTCAACAAATTTTGCCGAGTTTGTGGATTTGATCTACTGATCACTGAACAACTGAAGAAATCGTACTGTTGCTCTCCTTTTGGATGGTCGTCAAGTGCTAGGACAGGCAGGTTGAACACAAAAATACTAAAATTCCCGAACATAGACTATAACATTAACTTGAACTTCCACACTTGATGTATTTCATGAACCGCATAAAGCATACTTTCTGAACGACATCATTCGCTTTCATTAGTAGTTCGATTGGTCTCTGAGAAATTGCATCTTCGAAGAGTTCCGAAAAGCTCATTTCCGATGCGGTAATTGCATAATATACCACTAAATTCATCATATTACACTTCTGGTCACCGTCTGTCCTTTGCTGCTGAATCAGATTTCTCGGATTTCCCCGAGGAAGCAAATCTTGTTTTGCAATGCTGCTGGTTCAATCATCGAGGAGCCACTGCGATTTATCTGGGAGGGGGAGGGTTTCCTGCAGCATCTCAAATCATGCGACCCGAAAAATGCCGATTCTCTCTGCCCTAATCAAGTCTGCGATCATCGTAATATGACTTGAATGGCTTCTCTATACACTCTTCAGGAGCACATCGGCCATACTTTCATAATTTCTCCCCATCGGAAGACGTCGCCCGCAAATCCCATCAGTTAGGAGAAAAATGCTAATTCAAATAGTTGCCGTAATTTTTCTTTAGATCTAGCATCGGACACTGATTTCATGTGCAAATTGCAACAACAGAGCAGGGAATACATATAATGCGCACCATACAACCAGTTTGGTCATAGAATCCCTTTATCATTCATTCTTCCCGCAGACAAAAAGTGATTATAGTAAGGGATTACGAATCATACATCAAACAAATGGATTACGTCTAACACGTACACTATTGCCACTACAAGGGGGTGCACTTTTGTGCACCAAGTATATTCAGCTCTACAAAGAGATCTACAAACTTAAGTGAATAACAATATATGGTCAGAATTTGTTCCCGTCGTGATTCAATTGCTACCGGGGAAGGCTAGGCGGAGATCATGGTTTTCAATGGTTAACAAATATATGGGTTATGGTTTGAGCGTGAAGGATACTCGTTCAGAATCGGAATCTCACACACAACGGTTACGTAACAATGAAAACAACAATACAAATGATCCCTTGTCCGTAAGCGGAACATGGCTACATATTCGTCACCGTAGTCATAGTAGTAAAACGCGAACTCTATGTACATGGCGACAATATGCGCGATAACTTCGTTCAATGTACAACAAAATAAATGCGAGCAAAGTCTAGGTAGGGAGATTGACCTACGATCTTTCGTTTCTAGTCATATTCATAGCCATTGCTTGGGGGACTCCAGGACGATGCAATGGGGCGACTCGCAATCGCTACTGGTCTCCAGGACGATGCAACTCGAGTTGCGTGTCAGCATGGGGATGGGTGTGCTGACTCGGTAGGACACGGTGTGCGACCGTTCCCTCTGGATGATGTTCGGCGACTCCTCCAGACGACGAGCAGAGATGGACAACTGACGAGAGGACGATGTCTTCGAGAGCACGTTGCGGTCGAAAACGTATGATGTGAGGTAGAAGGCGTTGAACGATGCCTGAAATACATTAAGATGTTATTTTTGTGAATTCAATTTGGTCTTCTTGGTCTTATGCTCGATTCTAGTCCCCTGACGAGACAGCTTAAGGCACTACGCGATTAAGCCGATCGCTTCCCTGGGGGACTACAGTGTTCCCAATGACCGTGTCAATGCATTGACGGTATTATTATTAGCCATCTTGTGGGCTCATGTTTCATACGAGATTAATCCCCAATCTATGGACGAAATTGCTGTCTGACTTGAGTGACTCATCTCGTTTGGGAGTGAATCCTGGTACCCCAATCTCCCACGCGAGCGAAAAAGCTATGATTGATATGACTACATTCAATCACTGTTGAGAAGCGATTAGGGCTCATCTAGGCTAGCTAGTTGATGTGTGCACGAAACTGGTGAATACTCCTACTATGATCGAGCCCCTGCCACCTTCTAATAACATGTTCGGATGAGGAACAGGAAGTTGTTACACGATCACTTCTCGTGAAAACGTCTCATTACCTTGAAGAAGTATAGAATGTTCGTAACAAGGAAGACCGTGACGGGGAGCGCCAGTTCGTCTGCCGGGATGATGGCCCTGAAAGATTAGAGGTTGAGTTTTCGGAAGGTTCCAGATCAGCCGTCTCACGACAGCACATATCAGTCGCGGTACGCAAATATCATTCGTCTGGCCATCTCAGTTCAGAGAACCGATCAGAGGATGGGGAGATTTCAGACTGTGACTGCTAATGCACATTTTACGTAATATTACGGGTATATGTGTGCAACCGTCTCACCTGGCGACTCGAACGACGGCGTCCGGGGCGGCAATGAGAAGGCTCACGAGTGTGATGCACATAAACCGCTTCATGTTGGTTGCGCGCTTCTGAAAACAACTTCCGTGATCACTGGTTCAGTCCCTGAGCGGAGCTTTTCATGGATGCTCCAACTAATAATATCCCACCCGCTGCCCTACACCAAATGAGATTTGTGCTATATCTCCAATTATGAGAAGCGCTATATTCGGTGGCTACTCTTATTCGGTTCCATGATTCTGCAGGCTATCTATCTAATCTGATATGTAGGAGAGTGGGGCACAGATCTTATTGCGAGAAGATATATAATCCCCCTTTGAGGTAGAATGATGTACCATTGACGCGTATGTCCCCGAAGGGGCTTGACTATCATATCACGCAGAAAAAGATCATTCCAAGCGGAAGAAGAGAGATGACAAGTGCCTCTTACCTTCTCGGTCTCCTCGTCCAACTTGTGGAAAACGACCTGCAGGAGGGGATCGGAAGACTTCCTCTTGGTCCGAGCACACAACACCCTGAATGAGGGGGCATTGAGGTGGTGGCTCAAGTACTGGAGATCTTACCTGACGTCCATGAGAAAGATGAGCGACGATGGCAACACGAAGGCCATTGCAGTGTCAGCCATCGAGTAGACGGTTGAAAGTGCCTGAATATCAGGGCATTGGATTTGTTCGGTGTTGCACCGTGGACTCACATCACGGGTCAGGGTGCATCCGTAGCTCTTATCAGCAGAGACGGAGACGAGAACGTGGAGGTTGATGATGACTGAGACAACGAAGACCAGCGCCAGAGGACCTCCGGGACTTCTCCAGACGGTCGAGTACAGAAGTGGACGGCAGGCGGCCAGGTAGCGAAGTCTGAAAGAATGTTGCTATATAGTCTGCTCAGTGGTTGATTCGCACGAACCCTGACATGAAAAGCCAGCAGTAGGAAGATTGCATGTATGCTGCACGCGAGATGAGCACGAAGATCTGTAATTGGGGACTCGGTAACTTTCCGTATCTGCACGAGGTGCTAACACATGTACTTGCACACGCAAGAATTGTACGCATCTTTGGTGCGATGGGCACTTTACACGGTGCCCTTCTGTGGTCAGAAAGGTCGGAAGACCCCCGGTCTGTAGTCAGATGCACCCGCAATTATGCATGCAAACTGAACTGATATACCGAGTACGGACCCTCTCCAAATTACGTCCTATGCACTGAACCCCATGATTTTGAATAGGTTTCAAGCGCAATAGAGGACTAACTGTGTTTACATGAATGATAACCAACCTTGCACATGGGGGCCGAGTAGTCGACGGGCACGTGGATGGACACGAACGACACTGTCATATGGGAGAAGATGGAGACGAGCGAGATGACGTCAGCTATGGCCATCACGAATAGATACACGCCGGTGCCGTTCTTGAACTGCAAACGACGCTCATTATTTATCTCCCAATGCCCTTCTTCATCTTCTCATTTTGTCGCGGTTCAAATTCCCCAATGAGTCACTATTTCTAGTTGTAAGATGTCTTCTGGATATGTGTTAAATTCCTCATCAAGTCTGGATAAGTTAGTATCGCTAAAATTTCAATGCAATCTTATCGAGATAACAAGGTTATAAGAGGAAAACTCATTCCGCGCTATCTAGTCTCGGGAGCTTGATTTACAGCGAACCCTAGTGCTAATTGTTTCTGTGGCAGTACTGTAAATAGCCGATATGTTTATCATATCGTGTCCCCGCGAGACTATGCGAAATCATACATGTGATTTGGTTCAAGATTAACCTTGGCCGAACGAGAAGTCATGGTCCACTCTCCGATTTCCGGTCCATCTAATAACCTGGATTATCTAATTGGTTCCCGGACCCAGACTAATCGCGTTCTTTCAATGCACTGTCTTCCTCGAGGCGCACTTCACATTCATCAGCCAATGAACTCCTAATCTCCTAATAAATGATTGGCGCCCTCAGACTGAACGAAGCTTATTGAAACCGCCTACAGCCGCGTGCATTCATTAGACATGACGCCAAGTACTGCAGTCCCGGACTTACAACTTGCAAGTTGACTACCTGCCCATTGCCACTTCGAATTCAAATGGGCGCGGGGGTCTAAATATATTGCCACCTATACTATGCACGACTAGTATACTTCCGGTTGTGGCATCACCCCATTCCTATGACTGCTCAGGAGATAATTTATAAGCAATATCAACTTACCTCTTTCAGTAACTACTTAGAGTAGGAGATAAGTTCTTACCTGATCTCGATCCCTTCTCGCAAGTCTCATCGTCTTATAGATGACGAGGAAGTTAAGCGCCAGTCCAGCGGCGATGAGGGCACCGAACAGCCAGGAGAGGGAGACGCGGGTGAGACCGTAGGGCAGGGGCTCATCAAGCATCCACAGGGGCTCCATTACTGTAATGTGGCTATTGTGAGTCCTTTGTCAAGAATGAAATGAAATAATGAAGACCAAACGCGCACCATCTGCATTCACATTCAATGCGCATACAAAAGAATCTCAGGAAATGTGCGAATATAGCCGGCCATTGTTAATGGTTCTGACGCTGAGAATCCAATGAATAGATGAAGATGAAAGTACAATGAGGTTCAAATGATCGAGGTTCATAGAACAGTCCCGAAATCCCATTGACAGACTGACTGACGGGCAATGGAAATTGAAACTCGGAGGAGGGCAGAAAGTTGCAATAAGTCTGTCTGTCAAAGAAAGACATCTGAGGACATCACTCTTGACCACGGGTAATGTCCTCGGACGGCAAATTTTGGCTTCTGCCCTACTGCAGGGTACGGTAGACAAGGCAAGTTCTGTTGATGAGGAACCGCGTAGCTCAAATTCAGAACGGTGGAAAGTCATCGTCGAGTTATTCGGCTCTCGACTACCTGAGATTAATCAGGACGAGGCGCGCTCGCCGATTATCATCTCACTTCAGTGTATGAGTGAGAGGAAGCCGAGGCACTCGGCCGTAAGCCCCGCCCCTCACAGATCGAGAGGAAGAAAAATGGTGGTAAAGGCGACCATGTAAAGGACGTTGTAAGGGGAAGGAAGGAAGACACATGTCTCCCCTTTCCAGTAACCCATTATGGTGCATGAAGAACAGTCAACGGTCAGTCAACCTGCAGAATGCACTGTGCGCGTGAATAAATCACATTAACTGAGCGATGAGAAAATTAGACGCTTGACCAAATGGAATAGCTTCCACCACTATGTCCGGGTAAAGGTAAAAGGCATACTCCTATCAATCGCGTGAAGGGAACATGCTGAGGCAGTTCTTTGGAGGGGGATGCTAGACCGCTGCTCCCTAGTCATTTTCTCCGATTATGTACCTTTCGTAGCAAGCTACACTCCGGATATACAACATGAGGTATTATCGCAGAAAATTGTCAATGTGAATTCGAGCATCTTGTCGATTCTGTCATTTGTCGAGTATCCTAATGTTCTGTCCAAGGGAGATGTAGAGTGGATAGAATAATTGGACGTTTCCGAATTTTGGCCAGAGTGTTTCTGACAGAGTGAAATTGGGACTGGCTTCTCACGAAGTTGTCCAGGGAACAGAAGTTCACCGAACCGGGGAACACTAGAATTACAGTACAATAATCATAACAGGAAGAGATTGTGCTGAGTTGAGAGTCGTTGACATTTATGTTATGACACTGGTCCCGTAGGATTTGTATGTGTTTTTTGAATCTATCTGAAAGTGAGTCTAAAAATATGAGGCTTGGGGGAATATTTCCGTCGTAGTGCAGCCGAGGCGTACTTTGGATATGGCATTTTTCGTGTCTTTTTGAACAACCGGATGGCTTGAATAAGTCCTCCTGCATTAATGCGCACTATGTTCTGTAGGGTTTCTAAATAGGAAAGAGTACATTTCTCATTCATCTAATCTCTGCGAAGCGTTTGTGTATCAAACCTAGACACATGCACTCCGGGGAGACTAGACGAATGAGAAATGCACTTTTTACCGATTTGGATACTCCAGTGCACTATTCCATCACTTTCTTGCTTTCTCTGCTAATGGTCCTTCGAACTCTCGTCCTCGCTTAATGCAGGTTCCATCATCATTTCGAACTCAACATAGCACAGTTATGAAGTCTATGTGCTGAACCAATTTGAGCTTTCTCGGCTAATATTTGCAAAAGCACGGACGGGAAATTACGACGGTGCAAGCGTGCATTTCGGCGAGGAATCCTCAGCATTGCAATAATTTCCGCGATTCTCCGACTAGGAGGACACTCTAATAGGGCATAGATAGAGGCTATCCCGGGAAGAATTATCTCCCCCATCTCCATCTCATTTTGTGTCCGAGATCGAAGGTCAATGCATGCAGAGAACACACTGCGAATACCAAGAAGCTGCAACAAATATTACATTATCTAATGTCATATCATGACTGTGAAGTACGACGGCTTTGTAATGGCTGGTTTTTGGCATCTTAGTGGTGTTCGAAACAACAATTGAAACGATGTTATTTATGAAAGTCACTTAAGTGGCTGTCTGCAGCGGATATTACCTTCCCTAAGGTTATATAATGACTGAGAAGTTCGTTGACGTTACTTTGGCTTTTCATTGGCTGGTTTTTGACATCTTAGTTTCATTGTTAGTGTTCTTAACAACACTGAAAAAGGTGTTATGTGTGAAAGTCACATAAGTAATTGGCTGCAGCGATATTACCTTCGCTATTGTTATATAATGACTGGGAAGTTCGTAGACTTTACTTTGGCTTTTCATTGGCTGGTTTTTGGCATCTTAGTTTTATAATTGGTGTTCTAAACAACAATGAAAAGGAGTTATGTATGAAAGTCAGATAAGTGTCTGTCTGCAGCGGATATTACCTTCCCTAAGGTTATATAATGACTGGGAAGTTCGTAGACTTTACTTTGGCTTTTCATTGGCTGGTTTTTGACATCTTAGTTTCATTGTTAGTATCCTTAACAACAATGAAAAGGTGTTATGTATGAAAGTCAGATAAGTGTTTGGCTGCAGCAGATAATACCTTCCCTAATGTTATATAATGACTGAGAAGTTCGTTGTCTTTACTTTGGCTTTTCATTGACTGGTTTTTGACATGTTAATTTTATTGGTGGTGTGTACAACAATGAAAAGGGTGTTATTTATGAAAGTCGGCTAAGTAATTTGCTTAGTGAAATGACTATCGCTTGTAATGTACTCAGTATGCAGACAAGATGTCTGATCGCAGAACATCACGGATGGTTGGATGCAGTTACGGGAACCGATTAGATTACCCGTAGACGCTTGCTCTCTGGTGTTTGTAGCGCAATTGGGATGACATCCTTAAATACGCAGACGGTCGTTTAGTGGGGTGAAATAGGGGCTCCTACCTAGCAGTATGCACTGTCATTCCTCCTCTCCTCAGCTCTGTTGTCTTTAATTCCGACAGAAAGCAGTCCTCAGGAAAGGGATGCCATGAAACACTGCAGGAGATGTATTCGTCCATTGACTCATGTCTATCCTGTACACGCATCCGTCTAGATTGCGAACAACAACCACGACCTATTTTGGTCTTGAGGTCACAGATGGATAGACACTGTAAAAATGTGATGACGGTCTTGTTCCGGCTCGTGACGAAATCTGCATATTCAAATAATCGAAGCACTGAGGCGAACTTCAATACATATAAAGCACAATGGTTCTTCTCATGATTTCATGACTTTGCTCTTTGAACAGTAACAGTCGATCTCATGAAAATATTTATAACACATTTGCTATCGTATGCTCGTCTGCGGATTTCCTCCTTTCCTCGGATCATCTATGAGAGATTATGGGAAAGGCCACAGACCAAGAGACACCCGACGACAGACACAAAGTATACACGTTAAAGAAGTGAGCACGAATCGGAACAAATGTAACATTTCAATATTATCAATTGCAATAATATTTTAATATTAATTCTATTACGCCCGAATCCGAATTCGTTCACCATGGGAACAAATGATGCCATCTTTGAGAGGCATCTGAGGACACATTCAGCGATCGAGGTTTGAAAAGATCGTGTTTCTCATTCTGGCGGCGATGACCGCAACATTTCTGAACTGCTCCACTCCGAGTCTCCAGCCGGTGAAATAGTCATCAACCTGAAAACAGGGCATTAAATAGGTACTATCATATAGTTTATTACAGTTTCTAAAAATCGTAAATTGCATGTCTCATTCGTCTGATTTCCGCTGAACCTGATGTTGAGCGACAGTCTCTGCGTCTAGACAACAACTCCTAGTGAATTAGATGAAAGAGAAATGCACTTTACAATCGAATTAGAAACCCTACTTCTCGTTTTCTGATACCAGGCCGGGACTGGAAAAGACTCTCACCAAGTAAGGGATATCGTGCTCCTTGCAGAAATCCTTCACTACGGGCATGATCTTTGACAGATTGTGACGAGGCATAGTGGGGAAGAGATGGTGCTCAACCTGTAATAGCGCTGTACAATCCCCGCTAACTTGACTCATTTAGAAATGAGAATGAAAACAAAGGTATCCAACAGACACATCCCGAAATGAATGATATATGATGGAAGTTTTGGTCCGTTTCATCCACTGCGTTCAGACGGTGGTCTATTCATCCGCCTTGCATTTGGTTGATCATAGTACGGGTAGCTTGATACTTACTACTTTATGGATTATTTTTCAATTATTTGAATGTATTCCTTCGGTGAAACATAACCCAGTAGTGAAACTGCCAATCGAAAACTTGACCCACCTGATAGTTGAGTCCGCCCCACAGCCAGTCGATGAAGGGAGAGGGCGCCATGTTGCGGGTGGTGTACGTCTGCAGGCACGGGTAGTGGTTCATGATGCGCGAGTTGTCTGAAGTTGGCTATTCCGTTTAAGGGTCTTCGTCTTTTCGGTCACAACCGTAGGAATAGCGAGCGTACATGGGAACTTATCGGCGGAGTAGTGGTTGTAGGTGACAACATGAGCGATGAGGAATCCTGAACAAATCAATGTCAAATCAATGCCAATTTGACTCAGTCAAGATTTGAAATTACAATAGTCTGTCTTTTTGGTCAGCATGGAGACCTGATAGTTCATTGACAGATATATTTCCTTTAACGGGATTTCCCGGAGACAAATATAATACTTGCAGGAAATTTGGTCACCTCCAAACAATTGTGAAATCATGAAGAACTGCAATCTCGTGGCGTTGTCAGGCAGACAGTACAGCTGCGCCAAAACCCATGTCCAGTGGAGAGCAAGGGTGGCCTGAAAAGGGAATGTTTATTTATTGTCATTCAAAATGAATTGACTCCGATAAAACTCTATAACTGGTTCAGTTCTCAAGCAATATTAAATTCATTCTCGGTATGGTTTATAAAACTGTAATTTTTATGCATTTATCATTCCTTTAATTTACTCAGAGCGGTTGTCTGTGGATTAGAAGCATGATAAATGCACTTTCTCGCATAAAAATAGCGGTTTAGAATCACTAATTCCCATTAGAAATGCAAACCTGCTCAATGACGGCCTTCTTTCTATATGTTTCGTAGTAAGAAGCGGGCATAGTGGTGACGAAGGAGAGTGAACTGTAAGCGATAAATGAAACACACCGTCGTACTTGCATGACATTCACGTGTAACAGCAGCACTGATATGTAATTTGCTTACGTGTTCAGCCATGAGAGTCTGAGCGCCGGCAGCATAATCGTCCAGTAGATGTGCTGGTAGGGAAGAATCTTGAGCAGCCAGCTGTCCACAAGCTGAAATGAGCTTGCTGATTGCATTGATTTTGACTGTGGGATTTGCCTTCAAATCTTGGACGACTGTGGCCCAGATCGGCAGCAGATCGAGATCTCCGTCTCTGAACAGATTTAATAGTTCATGAGATTTTATTGTTTGAATATTAGAACACATTATGCTGGCATTATTGTCAGTGGTGGTAATTATTTCATCTGCCAAACCCGAATGCTTTGCACAGGCCGCAGCAGTGCTTATTGTGAACCACGAAATCATTTGTACTAATGGCACACATAGTGGCATACTTTCGCCACTTTTGCATTTCAAAGAGCCAGCGGCAGCATTAAATATGATAGTATTTTTAAAATAATTTTTCCACCACGAATCCATAAAGCACTCGAGCCTATTATGTCCGAATGATCTACCGTACCTTCCGACGACATTCGTCGCAGCATGGTGGACGTTGTGCTGCTCCTTCCAGCCACTGGACGAGAATCCTTGCAGGAAGTTGCCGGAGAAATAACTGAAGTGGTTAATTGACTCTTCTAGTATTTTTAATAGAAGAGGATAGACAGCAACATCCCACGAGTCATAGAAAATAATGAAAACTTGCCTCAACAGGTCGTTGTAATGGTGGTTCTTGAATACTTGCTGATGACAGCATTCGTGCATGTACCATCTGAAGTTATTATTCTTGTAAACTGAACTAATATACTCAGTACTAGCCGTCTCTTAATTTCATCCTATGCACTCTCTAAGTTGCGTACAATAAATAGGGAGATTCAGAGGGAAATCTCAGATTGACTTTCCACTCAATACATTGGTTTCATTGTTGGCAATCTTTGCCTCGATAGTCTGTTATCTTATTATGCACTTCTGGATCCATTTGAAGTTGACAGATCGTTTAAATTTTGACTCCTTGTACGCTTTGTTAAAGACGCAGAACTACAGGCCAAAAACAGCATTATTTAATCATGCAGCTTGTTCTCTATTATCACTGATGTTCCATTCTGCAGATCACATGTTTTGCCTCATTCGCACGTAGAACGTCACGATACCCTTCCATCTACCTGTCACTCTCGTCAAATCGTGAAATTCACGCATTTCGCACTGATAGCGGGGCAACTAGAGAGCATTAAGCGAGGAGAGGCACTTGACCCTCGAGAAAGCGAGCAGAGAATGAGGCCAATATGAACACAATGGTCAGACACGGAATTTGCCCTGTTCTCCTGATAACGACACCAAACCAAAGAAAGTGTCGAGAAAATTAATAAGCGATTAATCACACTAACAACAAGTACCGGTCAGAAGGTCAGAAAAAGCGGAAATTCGCAAATAGGTTCGTCAGCGTATTCATCGCCAGCTGTGGAAAGTTAAGCTGATTACCGTACCCCAACTGTTGCCAGGCGAGTCCCTGAATCAGTGCTGCGATCACGTATTGCTGCTTGTAGAGGGCGAGGTACCAGGCGAGCAGGATCATGCCAATGGGTTCCAGGATCTGAACAAGTAGATATTTAGCATCCAAGGGCAGTGCGATCGTGTGTCAGTGTTTCTAAATCGGTAGGAAAGTACATTTCTTTTCATTCGTTTCAACCTCCGGGGCAGTTGTCTATCGAACGTAGAGACGACCGCGCCGCGGAAATTTTGACGGATAAGAAGTATACCGATTTAGAAATACTAATGAGGACATAATGCTTATTTACTTGCTCACCTTACGAATGTACCATAACTTATCAGACTCCAGGAGTCCATCCCGCTTTACCTTTATCCTCAGACGTTCGAAGGCCTGCATTTTTTTCATATCATTATGGTAAATTTTTTTACATTTTTGTTAGAGTTCGTCAATTACATCTTAGTGTAATGGACTATTTGTTCTGTTACCTGAGACACCTCCTGTGCTTTTTCTTCTGTAATATCGTAGACGCCCATGTTGATGGCGTCTTCTCCCTTGAGAATGTCGTCCTGAAGTTCAAGCTTCAATGGAAGTCCAGGGTTCCTATTTCTAGTTCTAATTCCTAATTCATGAACTAATCTCTCAGGGCTGAAAAATGAAGAAAAAGAATCTGAAAATCGTTCACGTACCCCCATGTCCTTGTTGGCGGGCTGCTTGTCCTTGTACTCTTCTGAAAAATCATGTGTTTGACCCGGCGATCGACTACGATCGATCGTTTACCGTACCTTTCAACTTTCCCAGCGCCTGGTACGCCTCGGTGGACCCAGTGTGGAACGTGTGGAATACGGTGGTTGCCTGCAAGTGCACAACCGTAATCATCTGCCGTAGTTTTGGTTACATTCGCTGTCTGATCAAGTATTATATTATGGATCTATATCGTGGCTGACTTTCGTAGTTTTCATCTCGTTTTCAGCTGTCGTTCATCTACACAGTAGAGGCTCTAAAACTGTAAATTTGCCGTCATTCTTCTCCCTGAGCGCTGTGTTGTCTCACTTCCTGATAGGCAATAGGCATCGCATTTCGGAAAATAAGTGCATCATTTGTCATCTCTACTCGTCGGGTTACCGGTTGTCTTTCACTGTTAGAGAGAACCGCTTGCCGAAGAATAGATACGACAAATGGATGCACTTATGTTCCGAAATGCGATGGGCAACCTCGCTGCGGAGAATAATGACGACAAATTTTGTCAGTTTTCAACCTCTACTACACAGTAACTCACATCTTTGTTCTTGTACGTGGTGATGGCTGTTCCTCCGGGATGCGACTTCATGAGTTCTTCATCGACTAACACCCATCGCCCATCGATTTTGAGCCAGAACGGCTCGTGTTCAACCGCCCTAATCACCATATCCCAGCTACGCTAAAATAAAGTTACTTGAATAATAAACAGTGTATTACGCATCCTAACTGAACTGTTGTTCTAGTCTATTTATTTATCTCACTGGTGAAACATACTCCGTAACGACGAAATAGCATGTAAAAATGAGACCAGGCAGGGTGGCATCCAGGTGTGAGACGCGTACAAGGAATAACAGTTCAGATAGGATGCATAATAATGCCACGATTGGAAGTTTGACTGAGTAAGTGCACTGACTACCTCTAAATCTTCTCCGAGTGGTCGTCTCTCATCAATAGGGGAACGGAATCCAAGCAGAAGTGCACATTTCTGTCGTCTAATTCCCTCGGAGGGAGCGGTTGTTCATCACGTAAGAGACACAACCGCTTCGAGGAATTAGTCATCAGAAATGTGTACTTCTGCTTGCATTCCGTTCCCTACTCATCCGAGAAGGACGACCGGGTAGGGGAGAATTAGAGATATTGAATGTACTCGGTCAATCGTCCAACCACAACAGGTACGCGGACTGCATCAGAAGTTCATACACAGTACATATACGCGAAAACAGGAACATGCGATCTCATCGAGCGATGGCCTGTTTGTTATCGTTTCGAGTTGTACATGAAGAAGAGAGTAACGAAATGCAACGAACAGAAATAATGTCCCCCTATAAATATGGAGGATGGCATATAGTAGGAAAAGCATTATGAAATTTCTAGCGTCCCCAAGCTCGTCGTCGCGGTTTCCTTTCTCGTTTCGATAGACTACCGCTCGGAAGAGACAGGAGAGGTTAGAAATTTCATAATGCGTTCCGTAGTATAGTCTTGGCGGGGGCGTAGGTGACTGGACGTAGCTGCGTCTAAACAACAACAAAACCAAGGCAAACTGGTACAGGGGCTCTCCTCTTTCGATCGCTCTTTGTCCTTTCCCCCCGTCCTATCTCTTCCCCCTTCACTTACTCTCAGAAAATGATAACGAACGCGCGCAGGTTGGGAAAGGGATGCCACGTAGTCAAATATGGCATGATCCATCGGACGGTTAGTTATCGAGACAATTTTCTCGCCCTTTTCTCTTTTCGCTTCGCTGTCTCTACTGGGGTAGGGGAAAAGTGACTCGTAAGTCGAAACCAATGCGATCATATTAATGGGGGAGAAAGTTAGTGTCACTCTGAGAGCGGCACTTCTCTCTGATGAAAAGAAGAAAATGAGCGGAATCATCACATCGGCCAGGGGAAAATGGAGTAGGAAAAAGATGACGAAAGTCACCATAAACGAGAAATGGGAACATCTTTCATGCAGGAAACGTGAAAAGAGGAGTTGACCGAAATCAATAACGAGCTTATGCGAAGGACCGTGCATGTTATTGTGGGAGAGTGCTGAGGACAGAGGAGGAAGAATGAGCGACCAACCGAAAGAGGGCTGAATATGCTGAATCCGTGAGGGTCAGGCAGCCCAAAGATGATTGAGTGATGATAAGTAGATAAGGGGAAAGGTGAGATTTGCGCAGAAAATCAAGCAATCTCTTCGCTCATTCCTCTCTTCCGAGCTATGGTCTCTCAGTTATTAGTCACGATTTGCAATGAAGATAGGAGTGACAGGGAGCGACTTGGGGTTCCTCCCCAAATTATAATGGATGTGTACCCGAATAACCGATCTTTGTGCATTGCAAAATACACTACGGTCGTCGTAGAGAGCAAATAATGACGTTCCTATAAATTGTACTCACGTTTCAAAAGAAAAGAAGGGAAGAGACTTGAGACAGACGCTTATCTGATGATAAACCACACATGCACGATAGTAAATGCAGTGATGTGACTACACGTAGAGGGGGATGAATCGTGGAAAGTCAATAGTAGAGGGGGAACGCCGATAGAAAGATGCCGCCGATAGGGAGAAATGCGGAAATAGTGTGGAATGAGGGCAGAGCGACAGGGATGGAGAGCGAATGGTCAGAGTAAAGAATGATGCACAATTGGTACGCTGCAATTGTTTCGCACAGATCAGGCTTATCCACATATAAATTCCCTTGCATGACTCGACAACTAATCAAGGTATATGACCAGTTTCATTCACGAATAAGAATGTTCTGGACGGAAAATGTAATGCAACTTTTTCGTCTTGACGGAGGAGCGACAGGGAAGGAGAGCGAAGGGCCAGAGTAAATCGTAAATCATATATGTTCGCTATCTTGCTGCTCGAAATGCCCTACTTCTCCCCTTCCCATTCCTAGTAAAACACAGTCTACATATCTTGGGAAATATGATCGGCAAGTGCATGGGTCTGGAACAATTTTTGCACAGATCAGGCATATCACGGTATGAATTCCTTTGCAAACTGCGACGACTAATCAAGGAGTACTCCGAGTTCCATTCACGAATAAGAATGTTCTGGACGGAAATGCAATGACACTTTGTCGTCTTTGCGCATTTGTTCCTAATTCTTTCTCATTTACCTCAGGATCGTGATGAGAAGGCAGACAACAACTTAAAATCATCGAAAACAAAACAAAATAATAACAATGGATAACGTGAATAGGAAAGATAAAAAATTATTCGAATGCGATAAATCAACAAATGCAATAAAGAATTTCATATTGTGTGGCCATAAATAAAGAACTATTTTAAAATGATCTTCTGGATCTGTTGAGACGCTAATGTAATTATTTCCTACAGTAACTGTCACTTTTTTAGTGGCCGAGGTGTAGGTATAGTACAGTTCAGATGATTCTTCGTCATAGCCCTTCGCGAAATTTGTCTGCCCGTCGAATGGTCTTTCGAAGTGTTCCAAGTTCCCTAAGAAGTCTCCGTAAATTGAGAATAATATACATTCCATCGGAGAATTTAGTAGAACCTTAAACGAAAATAAGATCATTTTCCATCTCCGCTATATTACAACGGTTTTCTGGAACGCGTTTCTATGACATCTATGTCTAGTTGATTCCAAGTCTTTCGTCCAGTTGCCTCTCTCTTCCTCCCACCCCCACCTTCCAGAATGAAATTCTCTTTTAGGGACTAGACGATCAAAATCAGTGTCAAGGATTCAACACTCGATCAATAATATTGAAAGGATTCAATGCAGAGAAGGAATTCGACTTAAAGTTATGAATAATCGAAGATCCCCATGGCGTTTGCTCTGATCAGGAAAATGTTGTATTGTGTCCATGTCAAATACTCGGTGTTCCCTTCACTGATACACACAGAAAAATATCTGTTTTTTTCTGTAGATATATCCATTGATTCCCCTCCAACGGATATATCTGCTTCTCATATGCAGATTATTCTGAATAAGAGGCATATATATTTGCATTTGGGAAGCAGATATATCCGTTGGAGGAGAATCAACGGATATATCCGCAGAAAAAAGACAGATATTTTTCTGTGTGTATAGGGACTCAAACCTGAACGGCCTGTCGAACGCCTTCCGCCGTGGGTCCACGAAAATTGGCAACAAATACATCTTTCAGATTCTTCCTGTTCACAAGAGTAAGAAGGTCGGCATCTGGGAGATGAATAACGTCCCAATGAATAGTATGTTTGTTTGATGTGTTTGATCATCATGATGCTGCCTGATGCAACTTCTGAAAACAATTGTACAAGCTCATTTGAATGTTTCGCAAACAGTTTCACTTCAAGAGAAATGGTTTTGGTTCATTTGTCTATCATTTGTTGTATGGTTTTGTGTATCTGCTAGGACTGCCCGTCCGCTTACCAGTCCAGAAGCGACTATCGTTGAAGGCATTGCGTCCATTGAACTCCAGGCCACAAGTTTCCAGCTGACGTTCAGAAGTAAACAGATACTTGAATTGGTCATCCACACTGACGTCCTGGAGTTCAACAAAAAAATATGCAAGAACTGGCTTTGGCCGATAAGGGGCTGAATCCAAATCAAGTGGTAAGTACCCGGTTTTCCCTCGAGAGTAAGACGCTCGAACCCTCCAGCCCTAAACACTACTGATTACTCGGAACTCAATTCCGGACAAATGATTGTTTGAATTTCTACACGATAAACAATCTTTTCACAACAGTTTTCAAATTTGTATTACTATTATATTTGTGTATCTATAATAGTGTTGTTAAATCGAGAAACGAGATTTCGTTTATTTTCTTCGCAGAGTGAACGACGTCTCGCGTTTTGTAAATTTGTAAGATCGGAGAAAAATTGAGGCTCATTTGCGACACTACATGAGAAACCCAAACTGACTTCTGCAAAATTCTCTTCACACACTCATTCACAGTCTTTCCATCCAAGTCAAAGTACCAATGATGTAGATATGAATTATGGGGATGATAGACGTATTTGACGCAGCGACCATCTTCGAAGTCTATAGAGAATTCTCCCTGCTTGATTCCCCATTTGATGGTCATGCAACCACCTTCCTGACAGCGTACGGTCACGATCAGAAGGCGCCTGAAAATAGTTTTAAAGAAAACTATGAAAACAGTCAAAAACTCTGGGAAACAATCAAAGCTCTTGTTAGCGCCCATCTCTTTTACGTACATCACTAGGAAATTGGATATCATTAAAGAAACCGTCCAGGGGCTCGGTGAAGCGCTTTGCGACGAGGAGATAGATATCGAGATGTGAGAAAGAAGAATGTTTATGGATGCAAGGAAAATACACATTATTCTCCCCTCCGGAAAGTGCCTCACAGTCTCTCCCTTCTTCAGACTCTTCGTTTTCAACTAAGCATACCCTCCGGACTCGTTCCAAGAAAACGAATACCTTCTGTATGCAGTCTTGAGGTGGTGGTCGATGACGTTCTTAAACCGACTATAAGTCAATCAGAGCGCGTTCACTTCTGGCCCGTTGAGGTTGGAGATGCAGTTTAGAAGAATTTCCAGCGGAAGATTCTCGAGTGAGAGATGGATGGTCATTATCAAATGAATGAACTGAAAAAGGTAATATTTGGAGAAGATAGAACACATGAACAAATTGTGACTAATATTTAAAGCATGTAGCAGGTAAATATCAAATAAACGGACTCTATCCGACACAAAAGTTTTGTTAAGCAGGCCCAAAAAGCGCTCGGTTTAGCGGATTAATCGGGGATGTGTTGAGTAGGCTATTTATAGGGATACACATGACCTATACGGACTCATACCCCACATTTGCACCAGGGGACATGCTGTGTCTGGTCCACTTCTCAACTACTATCGCGAAGGTCATGGGAATGGACACCGTGAATGTCCATTCCTCAAATCTTATCTTTCGAATGCTAATTCTCAGTCGTAGATAGATAAATATTTATACGAATTGAGACAATTAAACTGTGGTTCAATTAATTACTATTAATTATGATGAATGACACAAGAGAGTGCATAGATTAAATATTTTACAAGGAGGAAAGGGTGTCATTGAGATCACGTGTAGACTGAATATGTCTATAATCACTATTGAATGCACTAGCTGATCTAACAAAGAAGCTGTTTTTACGGTAGAGTTGACGAGTGGATGTATTGAAGAGAGTGAAACCTGGTCCCCGCAAGGTTGACGTACGGATAGTGTAACGATGGGCATGTTTGTGGGAGAGGCGGGTATGTCCAAAAACCAGCTTGTACAGCATTTTCATATCTATGTCCTTGCGCCTTTGAAGGAGGGTCGGTAAATTCAACTTTTTGTTTCTTTCAGTTGAAGAGGAGATCGAAGGGCGTTTGAAACCATAGCAGCGGGTGAAAATTCGTCTAGTGAAGTAATTCTGGGCTCTTTCTAGTTGCTTAATGTCTGCCTGTTTGTAGGGAGAAAATACAGTAGAACAACTTTCCAGAATTGGTCTGACATAGATTTGATAGGCTTTTAGCAAGGTATCTGGGTTGGGAGATTTAAGAGCTCGGAGAATCATATGAGAGGAATTCATTGCCTTTTCAGTGATCAGTTTGCAATGTGCAGAGAATTTAAGGTCCTTGTCTATAATGATCCCAAGGTCACGAGTTTCATCATTAGATTGAAGAGGGGAGGAAGAGATGGAATATGGATGTTTGGGATTGGTCTTTCCCAGATAGATAACACTGCATTTTTGGGAGGAGAAGGGAAGTTGCCAATCATCAGACCATTTGACTAATTCATCTATTGCTAATTGGAGGGGAGCATGCGATTCACCCCTTGCGAAAGCTTGGAAAATCTTGATATCGTCTGCATATTGTTTCACCATGACATTGTATTGGAGGAGCAAATGGGGAATTTCACTGGTGTAAATAATAAATAGCAGTGGACCAAGAACTGAACCTTGTGGGACTCCGCTTGAAGTGGGAAAAGAGTT
>JACMIF010000508.1:0-16013 GCA_014805445.1 Diplogasteroides magnus | reverse complement strand
GCCTGAAAGAAAACGGATATATATCTTTAACAATCGTGCGAATCAGTCTTGTGCATGATAGGAGCGAATGCAATGTCATGGAGTCACTATTGTTTGATTTTGGTAGCCAGAGATGAAATGTGCACGAAAATAGTGACATAGTTGTCCGTTGGATAGAGTAAACCCATTACAATAACCATAGAGTAAATTCATTTACAATAGCGAAACGATTCGGTAAAAATGTAAGAATATTGACAAACCGTTGCAAGGGAAGAGTTGTCCACGCTCCTCCCCGTGCCTCCCTGATTGAGCTTCTAGATGAAAAAATGAACGACAATTCCTGGGAATGATTCAACGGCAACAATAGCACGTAGAGAAATCGTTTCGCACAGGCCCAGTTTCAACATGGGATGCGTCGCGACCGCGTCGCGTACACGCTTGGTACTGAACATGCGAAAAACAAGCAATCAAACGCATAATATGTGGAAATAGTCTGTACAAAACGTCGAATGACATTGAAAACCGAGCAACCAAAACTAGCTCTTCTAGTGATTGCAAACGGTTGCTTAAAATACTGTATCTACCGTACAGAGCATTGCATTTTTATGTTTTTCGTCGCAAGAGTCCCTGCGGCGCGATAAAATTTCTTTTCGGAAATTTTTTTCGGAAACAAAAAAAACGATGATTTTGAACCAGCGGAAATTTCCGAAATGTTGTTTTGAACACTGCATAAGAAGGTTGGTATCCGAGAGAGGAATCCCGCCACAGTGTTTGATCTTGAGGCTGCCTGATGCACCTTCTGAAACGATTTTGCAAATTTATTTGAGCGTGTCGCAAGGAATTTCGCTTCCAATAATGTATTTGAATCAAATAAACGCATTATGATGTGATATAACGCGATCGTTTTAATTTATTGGGGTTTTGCTGGACCATGAAAATGGGCCGCTTTTTGTACGGATGCGTACAAATTGTGGGTACATTTTTCCCACCAGTATAAAAAGCATGGATCACTTTTCATTGACCAAACATAACCTTAAATAAACAAAAATAGGCGTGTTACATGTAAACATCTCTTTCTCCACCATCTTGTTGCATCGTCTACATACCTGTCCAGAAGCGACTTTCGTTGAAGGCAATGGGTCCAACGAAACGCATACAAGTATTCAGCCTCCGTTGAGGAGAGAACAGATACTTGAATTGGTCATCCACGGTGACGTCCTTGAGTTCAAAATAGTGAAGATACAAGCGCTGGCTTTGGCTGATAAGAGGCTGAAGCCAAATCAAGTCGGGAGTATCCAGTTTACCCCTGAGACTCAGACGCGCGAACCCTCCAGCCCTGAAAGAACACACTATTCATTATTCGGAGGAACATGGCTCAATTTTGGATAAACAATTGTCTGAATTTCTTCTAAAATATACTAACTAAATTACGCTCACCAAGCTTCTTTCGCTAAGCTTCTAACGCATAAAGTGGCAACACGAAACGCTTGATCAAATCGCAAATTTAAATAGAAAAACAAAATTTTGCTAAGCTGGGAGCTGTATTTTGGTCATAGCATTTGTTTAATTAATTTTCGATTTAATCAAAAGATCGTGGAGTGGGACTGCGCTCCGCGCGGTCCGTGTACATTTTAAAGGACCCCTCTGGCGAATCATTTGTGGAACTCTTAGCGCGACTTTTACCTAATAAATAAATTTATATTACGGTAAGAAGTTCAGTCGAACTTTTCTCAGAGAGCGGACAAATTTTTCATTCTTGCAACAATTAACCACTGTTTATTTATATCGTTGAAGTCATTGCAATTGTACGGAGTCAATGCGGGGTAAAGAAATGCAAATGGAAGCCACTCATCGCAAAGAAAAGCGTAGGGATGCCGATTACAGTAATCCGGTATTTTTGGTTTTTCTTCTTGAACCGCTATACGAGCTTCCGAAGCGCATTCGAATATGACTGAAGCGATTCTCCATGATATTTTGCATAGAATGAAAAAACCCAGAACATTTTTAAATAGCGCAAAGGCGGTCAAATTTGGCGCGGAAAGAATTTGAATCGCAAGCTGACTATTTTTTTTTTCTGACTTTATTTTGCTGAAAAAACAGGCAAGCTTACTTTTGTACATGATTTTGTAAATTGGAGCACCTAATACGCCAGAAAAATTGCATTTCCCTCTTTTTCTCGCTCATTTTGCAAAACCTCATCGGCACCCCTATAAAAGCGGAAACGCGGATAATATAAAAATATTTTTTGAATTCCCGCAAGCTACCTGTAGCGCAATGCGTCTTTCTTACGCTTTCCTGCAGTGTAGAAATTCTTTTATCCATTTTTCTTTGGCAGATGCATACATTAGCACCACCCCTATCGAACTGCGCTTCCAGTTTATAAGAGTTGAACATTCACCAGAGGGGTCCTTTAATCTGTCGAAGATTAGCGTTAGGCAAAGATGAATTTGTCGCACAAGTCGCGCCTAGTGCTTTTATGAGTTTTTGGGTGATTTTGGTGGATTATGGTAGACCACTGTGGGTCACGGTAGTCAGGAATACATTTTTGAAATCCCTGTGGCAGATTACCCCTCTTTGGTGAAAATGGAGCCGATTGGAGCATTTTGAAGTATTTGAGTGGATTACGGTAGGTTACTCTATCTCGGATACGTTAGGTAAGGTTATGGTTGAACTTCTCTTGTCGAGTACTATCGATTGGTTTTTGCTCTGGGTTTCAACGATCACGTTGAACTTTATGGAGAAGTGTAAAGGCCACACGGACGGACGAACGGAACATAAGACAGAAAATAGCACTTTGTATATTTTTACGACAGTCCAGCTCAACCCACCCCCCTCCCCCCAGCGAACGGGGATCCCCTGACACCCCCTCAGCGTTTTTCTAGCTGGAGCATTGAATATAATGAAAGATGCGAAATTCAATAATTTAAATAGTTGACAAACATACCATCATGTCATTACAGCTAGAAAAACGCGAGGGAATATTTGGGGGTATCCGGGATCCTCATTCGCTTGGGGGATTGCGCTGGACATTAGAAAGGCAAACTGACTTCTGCAAGATTCCCTTCACACACTCATCCAATGTCTGTCCATCCAAGTCAAAGTACCGACGATGTTGAGGAGTTTTATTGCCCTGGAATTTTTTTAGGTGAACTAAGGAAGAAAGAGCAAATGGGGGAAAACGAAGGAATTGTAAATTTAAATAAAATTTCAGATAGATTTCATCAGATAGAAGTAAAACTGAGGGAAATTTCAACTAAACTATGACTGATTTGCCTGAAATCTCCCTCACTAGGGAACGGTCTGAGGCCAGGATGAAATTGGAACCAATGTGCGATGGATAGGAGTATGTTGGGAGAGTCGAAAACATACAGTGATGAGCTGCCGTTCATGGCTCATTTTCGAGGAAAAAGCGTCTGAAGTCATGCAACTTCCCTTGTTTTTCAAGCTACTCTCCTGAGAGAACCCAGTGAAATGAGAACCAATGGCTACGTGCAAGGGATTGGAGCATGATAGGAGTGTATAATTCGTATTGTGAGAGAATTTAATTACGGCATATTATGGAGAAAAATTATATAAAAACTTAAATATATAACAAATTTCACTTCTTTTGTTTACAGTGTTAGTTTTTTCACTGAGAGTTTTTAGACATTTTCTCCAAAATGCGCCGTGATAAAATTATCTCACTATTCGAATTCTATAATCCTATCATACTCCTATCCATGCCACATAGCCATTGGTTCTCATTTCACTGCGTGCTCTCACTATTCACTGGGTGCACTCAGGAGAGTAACTTGATAAGCGAAAATCGAGTTACATGACTTCAGACGTTATTTTTCGAAAATGAACGGCAGCTCATCACTCATTATGTTTTCGACTCTCCCAACATACTCCTATCCATCGCACATAGTCATTGGTTCCAATTTCATCCTACCCTAGTCAGCGACAGTTTATCTGAAATTTTCGTACCAGCTTGGTGTAAAAGACGTATTGCACGCAGCGAAACTCTTCGAAGTCCATAACGAAATGTCCGTGCTTGATCCTCCATATGATAGTCATGCAACCACCTTTCTGATAGTCCGCGCTTGCGGGCAGACGGCGTCTTAAAACAGTCAGAAACTCTGGGAAGCAACTCAAATTCGTGTAAGCCCCTCATCTCTTCCGATTACAACAGATTTGAGCTACCATTCACGTCCTGTGAAATTCAACAACATAAAAGAAACCGTCCGGGGAGTCTGTTGGCCGCTTTACGGCGAGGAGATCAATTTCAGGCCAGAGATGTGAGAAAGAGGAATTTATATAGATGTATAGTAAAAGTGTATCGTACTCCCCGTCGGGAAAATATATTTCGGAAGAAATTGATACTACTACTAAATAATATTACGGAACAATAGCCACTGCTTTTGATGAAAATGAATACCTTTTGTATGCAACCTTGGGGTAGAGGTCAATGACGTTCTTAAGCCGACTGCAAGTCAATCGAAGGGCGTTCACTTCAGGCCCGTTGAGGTTAGAGATGCAGTTTAGAAGAACGTTCTGGGGAAGATTTTCAAGTGTGAGATGGCTGGCCATTTTCAAATGGATCAACTGAAAAAGGCAATACTATATTGAACAAACGAACGTTGTGATTAATATTTAACATGCGATACAGGTGATTTCCAAACAAATGGGTCCACTGAGAAATGTTCCGATGCTTTTGCGAAAAATAGTAAAGGAATATCACCATTACAGAGAAATTCGAGCTAAATTTTCAAGTGTTCCCGTCCGAAAGCCATTTACAACCCTAGTTATTAGTATGCGAATAGGTGTCAGTTCGTGATTCCTTTTCATTCTTAATCGCGAATTCGTCCTCGGCAATTGGCTCAGTCATATTTACAAATAATACCATCTGTATGATCTATGATCGCAACAGTTCTCAGTCATTGCTCAACACAGGCATTTAATTTTCATAATGTTTATCGTCATGATGTTCATATAAATAGTTATAGTGCTGATAATTGAGAACGGGTTGCAATAGTGAGTGTGGTTGTGCGGGCACCGTCCTCTTCATAAAAGAACGAAAGAAAGAATGCAAATGGGCTGATATTGTCAATGCTTAGAGAAAACAAAGAGACTCTACTACGGTGCGAACCAAGGATGTAAAGGAAACCACAACGACGACATTCGTCAACACTTATACAGCATCATCTAATTCAGTTCACGAATAGACATAGAAAGTAGTGAATATAGAGGGGTGAATTGAGAGGCCATTTGGGCATTTGGTTCACTCTCTCCTGTGCTTATTGTACTCTAGGAGACAGTAGTACAGGAGAGAGGAGGGATGGACGAACGAGAGAGCCAACAGTATTCTCCTCCCTATAAACTGTTTGTGTGATACGTGGTGGTCAGTCAGTATACGGCATCTACTACTAGTGTGCATGTGCTGTGCAATCAACGGGAAACTGAAAACAATGCTAAGGCAAATATGGATGGGTGTGTGAAGCGAAGAGAGGATATTAAAACACACAACAGAGCTCCCTGGCGAGGAGTAGATCAGTCTAGTTGAAGGTTGGCGTGGCCATGGAGCACGAGAGCAGTTTGCAGCCGTTTTCCTCTCCACAGCGATAGTTAAAGATGAATGAGACACAACAACTGGCACTTTTGGAGAGTACAACGGCCACAACCTTCCCCCGTACTACAGTAATCATATATACCAGAGAGTAGCCGCAAGAGTTGCAAGCGAATAAACAAGAGAGATGGTCGAACGTGAGAGAGGGAAAAAGAGTCTGTCATGAAACATGCCTAACAGCAATATAATATTGTGAAACGTATATTGTTCGCTAATAATACATGATGTATATTGGCTCAAAAAGCAACCAGTGATTGACTATAGGAAGAGAGACACACAATGGCTTCTCTCTACACATCACGTTGAGAAGAAACTGGAGGAAAGTACAACATGAACAAGTGATAATATAAGGACATCATTACTCTAACTTGAGATTAAGCCAAACACAACTATTGAGGCAGTCTATACACTAGAGACATGAAAGGGGGCAAACTGAGAAGGGGATCAACATTTAGAAGAGAGATTGAGGATAGGAAAGAACTGCTATTTGTAGACTCGATAATATCGACGATGTTCCACTCACAATTGGGTTATGGCAGATTTGGAAGTGGATCGGCCTGCAACAAAAAACCATTACAGTACACTCCAATAGTTTTACTTCTATTCGGGATCCTAACCAGGGTTTTAAAATCAGTAGTATAGTGCATTTCTCATTAGTCTAATCTTCACGGAGCGGTTATCTATCAAGTGCAAACAACAACTCCGCGGAGATTAGACCATTGAGAAATGCTACTGATTTTGAAATCACAATCCTAACTAGACTGCATGTAAGCCTTTTCATATAAAACATTGATTTATAAAATTTAGAAAATTATGTCACCTGTCACAAATTGCACCCAGTGTTTTTTGTGACAAAAGTATTGCAATTTGTGACAGGTGACACAATTTTCTAAATTTTATAAATCAAAGTTTTATATCATCGTTCATAAAAATGATCGCTCACTTTTTTTGGGTGCCTTTCCTTCATTCTCCACCTGCAGCCTCAACTGTCTACTGATCTCGCGGAGTCTTGCTGCCGACGGGCCTGTAATGTAAACTTATCTCTCGCTTATACTTTTTTCTCCCATGATACTCTCATCTGATCTTCTAAAGCGGTAATTTATGCATTTCTGATTCGTCTAATTAGTTCGGAGTTGTTGTCTATCACATGAGCGAGACATCGCTCCTCGGAGATTAGACGAATGAGGAATGATCTTTCCCCCATTCCCCCATAGAATTACCGTTTTAGAAATGCTAATCAGCGCCATTAACTCACCAGTCAGACTTGGCTCCCGTCTGTCCAGTCCTGCTTGGAATGCCTTCACCACTCGTATCTGCAAGAAGGAATTGATTGTTATCGATTCTTGACTTGCATTCCGAATCGGAGGAAAATTAACGTTCTGCTAAACCCAACATCGACCGCCGTTGCAACGCACATGGGACCACGAGAACAATCTTTTCATTCACAAATCATGTGTCCTAGCCGATCTGTCATGTGGAGGACGAACTACAAGAGCATCATGGGTGTCATAATGGTGATATGGACACTTGCGCCATCACTGTCACCATTATTACGGCGCTAGTGTCCATTTCACCTTCATGGTCACATCATCTGGTTCCTCTCGAATGACAGGTCAGCTACGATCCATGGACAACGATAAATGTGTGTCCCATGTGCGCGTGGCGGTCGATTCAGGACAGAGGACAGGAAGCAGACACATAGTATGCATTGGTAAGCACGTGGGTATCTTTCCCCCGATGCGAACGGGACATCATTTGGAACAATTCTCTCCTCCACGCAGCAGACATCACATCTTCCTCTCTAAGAGAAGGAAACAATAAATAAAATAATAATAAGAGCAGCAAGAGCCGATTAATAGGAACGGCATATTATGCGAGATTGTTTCAGGGTTATTAGCCTTGTTAATGTTTCTTGATTATCAGCGTGAAATGTCAAAAAGCCGGGAAGAGTTGGGCTATTGCATGTTTGAGTTGTTTCACATCAAATTGTTTTGAGCGGATTGTCTATGAAATGAAAGTGAATCAAAAGTGTAGATAGACTTCGTCAACTCATTACGATCAGTCTGCAAACAAAAGAAGAAGATGATGATGATGAAGACGGAACTCTAAGTCAAGGACCACTGCATCTGACTACGACGACGACGTACTCGTTGAAGCATCACAACACTCCATTCACTCACAAAGGAGGATTACAACCACGACACTACTACTGCATACTACTGTTAATGACAACATCCACGACACTCGATGTGAGCGACAACATTAAACACACTTCGACAGGGGAAGAGCGTGAGCTGTGACTGAAGGGGTGTGTGCATGCCGCATGTCGAATGAGTACTCACAGCACACGCACCACAACGGGATGCATGCGGCGGGAGGAGATAGGTGTGATTCTTTCAACTACATTTGGCCCGGAAAGAAGACAACAGGAGGGCACAGCGATCTGAACAACTCGTATTGTGTATGGGCAACACAATGCGAATTCCTCATTCAAACTCACCTCGACATTCATTATCTGGATTGTACAGTGATCAGGTCAAAATGGCAGGGTTGGAAATCCATGCCTTTATTGCATGGACCGCCTACTCCGCCTTCTTAAACTGATCACAGACATATCCAGACAATGCAACAATTCATCTTGGACAATAGCACAGAGGGTTGTATTTGCGGCGTGTGTGTATGTGTGTTTGTGTGTTGAAGGCATAAGTGATTTCAGCGGACACGAGGTCAAAGAGCCCAAATCCTTTCATCATTTCGTTTACTTGGTGCGCCTGTCCGAGGTGATGTTGCATGATGTCGAGGTGTGCCCATTGAGTCGCCGATTGCGGTCGCCGACCGCTTGCGATGTGCTTCAGCGGCGCTGCGTCGATGCGCGAGCGCAGAGACCGCAGCCTCGTGCTGCGCCCAGTCGGGACCGGGTCGGCGCACGACCGCCGCGCCCTCCGTTAGCGCCCGCCTTACGGCTTGATCCGTCGGCGCGCTGCTGAGTGGCACGGGGAGAAGAGCATCGGCGCGTTCGCCGCCTATCACCTACAACAAGCATTCGTCTTCTCTCTTCACAAGAGTGTATCAAACATTCCCCCGGACTGCTGAAATATGTGTGTTTGGGGGAAGCTAAAAATGTTTTTGGTACACGGTATTGGGTGCGTCCCGCAAAAGAATTCAATCAGTTATGATAGTTGAAGTGTTAGGTGTGGGGTGAGAGGGGAGCAACACGTGAAAGTGAGGGTGTGGAGCGATTGGTGTGAACAGCATTCATGCATCCGCATGCTCCAAGGTGGCAGCAAGCACGCCTTTTCATGCCTCAATCAATTCAATCAATTCACACATTCCCCAAATATTTCGCTTTTCTACAATTTTCTCCGAGAGACACGGATTGCATATTTTGGTATTTCATTATCCGTTTTAAGTTGTGCTTGTTGATTGTTGATGTTGATGTTGACATTGTGATTACCATTAGCAAATTTCTTATATACTTATTTATTGGATGTCAATAAAATCATTTTTTAAAATAAATCGTCAAAAGGGAAGGGTGAACCTATAACGAAGAAGGTTTAGATCAACAATGTAACGTAGAAATTTCTCTAGCTGTAATACGCGATCTATGGGAGAACTGTGGTAAGGGCGGCTGAACTATTTCACTCGGGAAACCATGAACATTTTGAGCGCTGATTGTCGGGGATTAAAGCAAAATGAAAATCAAAGCTGCTGAAAAAGCCCCTCAACAGGAGCGTCGCGTAAAGCTACGTGTGCCCTAGTTGTACTCGTCATCAGTGTGTGTGTAAGTTGGAAGAAAGATTCAGAAAAAGACACAATCATCACTGACCTATCCTATAGTTCTCAGGGAAAGAAAGAAAGTGTGTGTGTGTCAGGTAAAGCGGCGTATAAGGAAATGCAACAAAAGCCTATTACTGAATGATCTACACAACAATTCTAGAATGGAAACCTGAGCTGATTGTATTTGCGACGACTTTCATCATCGAGGTCTCAACTGAATGGGAAAATAATGAATATATAGAAAATGAGGCCAACCTAGGAAACTTAATAACGATGGTCATTTGGTGAATTAGCAACAGCTAACTAATGTCGGATGAACAAAATTATAAAAACGGGGGATTGGCAGTGGAAGAGCAGTGACAAATGAAAACAACAATGTAGCTCACTAGCCAGCTACTCTCACAAGGCTATGTGATGAATTGGGCTGCAATTTTACCCTTTCAGGTACCGGTGATTTAAGAACAGCATAAATTGAGAGTGAACAAAAGCAATTTCCACTTTTCGAGATTCTAGCTGCTTTTCATAAAATAAAAACATTGATATAGTGGGTAAGATTGGACAACGAGGTGATTTAGACATGTGCAATGGAAACGGGAGTGTCGAGGCTCATGCTCTTGGCGATCCTCTGACTGTAGCTGGAAGGACCCCTAGATGGACTCCATTTCTGCACGAGGGGCACTTTTTCCACCTGAAATACAGCAATAATCCACTATGAATGAACAGTGTTACTAATGATAATCGCGCTAGACTATTCCTAAACTAAGGATGGTAAAGACTGTCGCACGGGTACTCGATAGTGTTTGGGTGCATGGGGGCAAGTTAGCAGTACTAGTGCGACGTCTTTGCGTGCAATGTGATACTTCCTCCTTGCATACCAAATGAATGACCTTAGAAAGCGCTTCTTTTCCTGCCCATCACTCCACGCTTTGCCCCGCTCGCGCTGCCATCTGAAATGGCTATCCAGGGGGCATTGAGACGATTGTACCGACATGAAGGGTCTTTTGTATCATGCAGAAAACGCTTCACAGCTCAGTTCTCATCACCAAATCAGTAATCTACGCGCAATCAGTTACGGGTTGCTCAAGGAACGGACATATATCAGCTCAACCAGTCATATTAGCCGTACAGCAACCGAAACGTACCTTCTCCGGTTCTGCCAAGCTGCGAGCAGTTGCCGGTGAGGCACCGCCAGCGCCGTTACTTCCATTCTCCAGCACGATCGACGGTGTCTGCTGTCCGGGCTGTGGCGATGGCGTTCGGGGCTGCTGTTAGTATCAGTCATTCATGCGTGGTCTCATCTGCGTCCATTTGTACCTGGTGGTGGTAGTACGGATACGGTTGAGGTGAGGCTCGATGTGCAAGACCGGCCAGGGCTATACGAGCATGCGATGGAGTCGGCGAGGCGCCCGAGGATGCTGCACGAGCGTGTGCGGCTGCGTGCGCAGCTGCAACAGACAGAACAATGGGTTATCTTGCCCAATCTGTTAGTAACATCCCAGTAATCAATTCATTAAAACCGAGAATGGTTGGTGAGAATGATTACGACTCAGCAACAAACAACACGAACACGTACCTCCCCATCCTCCCAGTCTCATCGACTGTACGGAATGGGTGGATGCAATGGAGCGGCGCTCATCGAACTCCTCCAGCGACGATCGGAAGGCCTTCACTACGCGTAGCTGAAAATGTTGGTTCGTGAAACAACAAATTTTTGAACAAAAACAAACAGTATCAAGATGATCAATGAAAAGAGACAGTAAAACGAGAGAACTGAATCCGCTCTCGTGGTCCATGTTGACCGTGTATTCGGAGGGAATGTCAAAAAGTCGAAAAATCAGAGTAATCAGGCCACATCCAACTGACTGGGTGGCCGCGGTTGAGAGTGGGGTGGCTGGGTTTGTGAACATTTATTTGTGTGTAATCTGCCTAATGTTCTGAAGCAAATTGGAAAGTTTGGAGCTTTCAAACGTGCTGAATCAATCTTTTTGGAGTGCAAATCGTGCACAGGTGTTTGGGGGAGCAGGAGCGAGCGCTTCGTGTCTATAGAAGCTTTGGGTGAATCGGACAGCATATGATGCTACCATAGAAGCTGTTGTTACTGGTTGACTCGGCTCACGATGAAGACTAAGAATGAGAACCATAAAGGAAAACGGGGGCGGCCAAGAGAATAAAGAAATAGCAATGAAATTGAATGTATCTCCTGTACGAGAGAATCCTGGTCTAAAATAAAGAAAAGCGAAGATTGATATTTAAGAATACGGAATGAAAGAAAGAAGACCGAATAAACTAAAGATAAAGAAGCTGAAACGGTGTGTGATAAGCGGTGTGCACGGCTCATTGATCGGAAGCAGCAATGACCAATATATTTGTGTTGCAGGTGACAACAGTCTCAAAGATACATACATGACGCCCTGAACGGTGAACATAAATCAGATACGCACGACTACCACAAAATGCAAATAACTGGTGTGGATTGGTTGCAGAAAGGAAATCATGAAATATTAGTTCAGTCGAGAAGAAGAAACGGGCCGGGGAATTGTGAAATTGATAAAAAGGGATTTGGGTTGGGTTATTTTGGAGAAGCATGGGAAAATATTTTAAAAGGGGAGTTCACAGCACACGCAAATTTTTGTCGAGTTGATTGTTGTAAACTTCAGCCGTTTTTTACTGGCACGTTACATATAAGGGATGGGAATTCTTGTTGTGACTAGCGTTCGCTCCTGTTAGTTGTTTTGTTCGTGTTCAGCAACTTGTGCTTCGTCTTCGTCGTTAAAGAAAATGGAATTTTTGGACTATGATGATGTTACAGTCTACGTTGCCTGCTTTCTGGATCTTCTCTTGCAGAGAAGATTCAGATGAATAAATGAAGTATATATTTATATTGCCCAGCCACCACTCGTTCACTCACAGACTATACATCAACCGCTGCGTGTCAAAGCGAATCAGGACTTGGAAACGGCGATGTTTTCAACTCCCGATGTCGACCTTGTGGTAGGATTGTGTCTTTCACATCTCCTTCAGCTGCCATATTGCAACACCCTTGTGGAACGTGTACAATGTACAGACGAGTGCAATGAGACGCGTCTCTCGGAACGACAGCTCTTGTCTGTCGCGCACTGTCAGTTTGTGTGTGTCGTTCATCACACCATGCGATCTCATTCCAACAGCTACTCGACCCCACTTGGACTGGCACACTGGGACGATCGACTGACTGACAGACTCGGCAAGGGGGAAACACACAGAGACGACAATATAACAACACAACAATCATTCGTTTGGTTATAGGGCAACCAGGAGAGCTGTTGTGAGCAACGAAGAAGAGGGGAAGAGCGCACTCGTTGACGGGCAGCCCACACACGAACACACATGTATATACACGATCCAGTCAGTTCATTCTCGTTCTTTTGTTGCAGTGTCGTTAGCAGCCAGAAACACTATATAACAAGAGTGAACATGAACGTATGTGTGGAAGAAATCGCAGTGTGAATAAGTGCTTTGAAAGAGACCATTATTATTGCCCTAGAGACAGCAAACGTTAGTAGGATTCTCTCACTAACATTCGCGCTAATAGTCACTGAACTCTGGCGCACAGAGACCAACAAATAGAAAAAATAATGGAAAATGCAGCATGTAAACAGGCATGACATACATGGTTTCGTTCGGAAAGAACGGGGTTTGAGCCATTTCTCAATTTGCGTCTCACTAAATCGAAGCTTCTGACGGGTACGAAACAAAGGGCAGCTATGAAATCTCTTGGCATCCTTTTTACGAAAGAATTCTAATAAAAGCTCGCTACACTCTGAATTTGCGATTGGTAACGGACGGATGCATTGTCTAAAGAAGCAAAGGCCGCACATGTATTATAAAATGGGATGGCATTGGACAGCAAGGACATGGTCAGTCTCGGACACTGTGGGGGTGGGGGCCGGAAAACGGAAGAAAAGAAACCAATAACAACAGCCACTAAGCACGGGCCCTTGCTCGTTGCATACATTTTCCAATCTCATTCAAAGTATGATGCAGAAAGGAAATCTGTGTTGTTCATTCATGAATCGCTCGCTCCACACCCCTCAACCTTTCACGGTTATTCCTTTTTCACGGATACAAATCTATGTGCTCACTTTTGTGGAGAGATAGTATCGATTGATTAATGTGAGAGCGACATATAATAATTAAATTAAATCGTGTAGCACAAATAATTGTTGACATTGAGTGTGTCGTTGTTATCACTCTGTGTAATCAGCCGTCCCGCTCTAACCGAGAAACCGAACCCAACAGACAGTATTCGGTGTGCTACTTCCCCAACTGGCTCATGTCTCATTGGAATAGATTGAAATTGCCCCACTGGTTTTGTTGTTTCTTCCAGCTCAAGCACTTCAACTACTACAACAATTAATGAGGCCAGTTGGGGAAGTGCATCTAACATAGCACCACCAAGTGTGACCGGACGTCTCAGACATTTCGACTGTTCTTGACAGAAACATCATTCCCAACCGAAGACGACGGCTGACATCCATCCATTCTTGTTGATGATGTGGGACCACGAGCACACATTCAGATTCAGAGAACAAAGACTCTCGTTCGTTCCTCTCGTTTTACCGTACCCAGATCGTTTGTTTTTGTTTGGTTTCGGAGCGAAAAGGCCTAATACGGTAGCACAAAACAATGCGTACCTGCGTCTGCAGACGGGTCAGTCCGCGGATCCAGAGAATCTGGCCCGATCTGAAAATGCATATTGTTTTTTTGCAGTTATTACAGCAACAGTGCTTGTGGAAACAAATACTATGCTATTTTAAAATTTAATTAAATTTTAAAAATTTAATTATTTTATAAAACGACCTCTTCTCGTGCGTGTCCGGATCCTCGTACTCTCCAGGCAGCAGGGACTCGGTGTACGGTACCTCTCCTGCACCAATGGTCATCGTTCGGGGCAGAGATCCAGTCGGGATGGAGGTCACGAGCTGCAATCATTCATTTTCTATACAATCATCCATAATGAGCCTAAATCATTCACATTTCATTTCGAACGCGTATTTTTATATTACTTTCATGAATAATTATGCTATATTAGATACAAACAACACACTGCATTCTGCGTGAATTAACTTGTTATATGCGGAACGTGAAACTTATGATTCCCAGGGTGAGGATGGAATTAATGTAAGGAAAAAAAGGATTTTTCAGGGACTAGACCCCTTCTCTATACAGTACCTGTCCCCAAAGCAGCACTCCCACTCCCATCGCCAGACACCACAGCCACTGTTCGAGTGACAGAGGGGCGGTCGAGAACCATCGGCCACCAAACTGCACGATGAGAACCTGTGAGATCATCGTTCCGATCCAGATGATGTAGTAGATGGGGTTGGAGAACAGGCCCTGAACAACGAGGATACGGTAATCAATCGATATTGACAGACAGACTACTGGAACGACAAGGGGCTACTGTAAGAAGAAGCGTACCTGGAAGACATTGCGCTCTCCGTGGATCTTCCTCGCGTTGATCTCGTTGAACAGCGTCATCATGACGAATCTGAACTCATTGTCGTGAAAGAATGCACAGTAAGCTCAAAACAATCAATACTGTACGGCGATGCTACAGTAATCTCAACACAATCAATCAATAATGATGTCTCACGTGTTGAAGACGATAGTGAAGTGCTCGGAGGGAGGCGAGTGAAGGGGCGCCCAACGACCATTCGGGATGTTGAAGATCTTCTCTCCTGCAACACAACAATATCCACATGTTATTCTAAATTACGGATCCACAGTGCATATTCGCAACCTCTGCGCATTGACGACCAATTCTCTCTCCAGCTTCGTCATATACACCCACTCAGAATGATCGGATGACCGCCAAATAAACTGCCACCTCTATTTTATAAAGCATTCCAAACTTTCAATCTTGATTTTTCACCTCAAAAACTGAGTGCTTTTCAACATTGACCTTCATCTTCAGTGATTCGATCAACTATAAGTAGGGACCACAAACGCGTGATTTTTTTTGTTCCCGGCGAGATTTCCGGCCAAAAACAGCATATTTCAGTAAGATCAAGTGTGTTCTAGGCTAAAAGAAGGGTGAGGAATCGTATTGTGAACTTTTTGAGTTCCGTGATATACCGGAAGTATACCATCCCTGAGGGGTCGGACATAGATCACCCGTTATCCGAAATATGCCCCTTCTGGAAATACGCTTAATCGATTCCTCTTATCGGAAAACCTATAGAACGGTATTTTTTATGAAAATCGGCGGTCGCCGTTTTTAGGAATTTCAACTTGAAATATCAAGTTTAAATTTTCAGTAACTTTTGAAATTCGAATTTTTTTGAGACACGGCCTTTTAAAATATGTTCATAGAGGTTATCTTTCAAATTATCAGCAATTTCAAGTAATCATATGCGCAAATTCGAAGAGATTTTGTCAACATAATCTCCGGCGTTCTTTTCCCAACAATCAATTGAATATAACTTACTTTTAGCAGAGTTTCCAGGTAAGAACTGACCAGATCTGGAACCAAAAATTCAAACCCGTTTTGAAGTCTCGATATTTATGGAGGATGCATAAGTACATTTATGCACTGCAACCATATATGTTTGGTTGCCACATCTCGCTCCGCTGTAAAGATATAAACATCGAAAAGTCCGATAATAACGAT
>JACMIF010000507.1:14785-26910 GCA_014805445.1 Diplogasteroides magnus | reverse complement strand
TCGCTTCAAATAAGTAAACCATTTGCTGATGCTTGAAAACACCCTAAACATGGTAGTACCCTATACATGGTAGCGATTTCGGGCCGGGGCCGGGGCCGGATAATACCCCCCCCCCTCCCGTTATCTTCTACCCTACGTTTCGATATTATCACAGATGTCATGACCATAGGCGTTGTTTACTCCAGGTTTTCAAAATCGGTAAATTCGTCGTTATTATTCTCCTCTGCGCGGTTGTCTATTAGAGAATAATGTCTATTACTCCTAATTTACTCCATTAGCATAAAAATAAATAATGATCATTATTTCGTTTCTGCTGTTCATTTACATTTCACGTATTATGCATCCTACTCGAATTGCTGTACCCTGTGCAGACGTGAGGCTTTTTGGCCGACTGTGTCTCTCTCGTTTTGCGCGCTTTTTCGTCGTGTCTCTGACCAAAAGGCGTGATTTTGCATATGTTTCACGTAGTCGATTTATAAGAAAATGAGATTCTGTGCAACAATTCAGCTGGTATGCATAATATGTCAGTTAAACGGAGGTACTTGAACTCTACAACTTGTTCCCTGTAATGGTGACATCTGAGAAAGTACAGAGGAAGAGTAACGAGCCCCTTGTCTCACACTTTTGCTCGAAAAGGTCATGTTCCTTTCAAGTTGGAAGATGAACAGTCTGTCATTAATCACTAGTCTCTTCCTGAAGGAAGTCTTGTTAGGAAAATGAAGTGGCGAGTGAAAATTGAAAATCACAGTAGGTAACCAAGCCAAAGGCGTCAACTGCTTCGATCCCCATCCATGTGATTCGATCCAAATGTCATATTCACAGTAGCATAACTCCGCCAGACAAAACCAATAACAACAATGTGATTGATTCCAGTGAAGGTTTCTTTGTGTTCTTCCATTCCAAAGTGAATGCGAGGATTGCATGTGCACGTTTCATTCTTTACAAAGCAATTCAAGGTAAATAGTCCTTTCACTGCATCATGTTTTCGCTGAAAATGCTTCTATCTTCGGCATGTCTGCTACTGTTTTCCACAATATTCCACAAATCCGCCAGCCAGACGAATGCATTCAATGAGTTTTGGGACAAGAGGGCTTCTCATTTCTGTAGCAAAGAATATTACGGGACAGGTAGGATTTATGGTTTACTGAAGATATGTAAGTAGCCGTTAATGACACGACTTACATCTTTCAGAAGAGTACTGCTACATTTACCGGATATTTCTGTTTCCTGTGAAAGTAGAGGTAGTAAATTTTGTTATTTTCAAGGCCGTTTTCCCGTTAATTTTGCTTTATGCTCAGAAAAGGATGCATTTGTGTAATCGTTAGTTATTTTGAGGTGCGAAGTAGAAACCCCTATCTCATTGTTTACAAGAACCTCGTTCCTCGTGGTATCGTCGCAAAATTTGTGAATAATATCGACTTCAATCTTCTACAACGAGCGGTAAATCTATTTTCGTTGAACATATTATCAGCAGTATTTCCCCCATATTACCAAGGGTATTTTAGATGACGATTTATCCGAATGGAACTGAAGCACCTGATCCAGCGAGAAACGCGAACTATTCACACATTGGCCGTGACATCGACGGTGCTACCACGGCGATATTCGATATTCTACAGGAGAGAATACCCGCAGTGGAAATTCGCTCATCGGGAATACCGCAGGTTGTTGCTAGAGATTTCGAAACGGAAAAATGCGCGAGCTTGTATGAGAGCGAAAATAAAAGAAGCAAAATAATACAGAAACATCAACTTTTCAAGATTATATCCTATGAGCCAGGTGGCTCCTACGCTCAGCACTACGACTATATACCTCCGGAATTGGGTTGGGGCAACATCACGGAATTTGGAAATCGCATGATCACTGTACTCGTTATTCTGCAACCTGCCACACGTGGTGGAGGTAACTTTTTTTACCTCGTTTTTTCGTTGTATCATGAATATTATTATAACGCATTTATTGCCCATTGCAGTTACGATAGATACTAGTGTGGGCGTAGGGAGTACGTTATTGACAGCCGTTCATTTCTATTCGTCTAAGTCCATCCAGAGCCGTCGTCTCCCACTTCGCAGAGACGACCGCTCTGAGTGAACTTAGACGAATAGAAATGAACGGCTGTCAATAACGTACTCCCCACACCCACACTACTTGATTCTATGGCCGATGATCGTGAATTAATTTACACATGTATTTATTACAGTATTCAAAACAATGCCCCCGATGACAATCCACTTCAAGGTGCCCTCTCAGTCCTCGTCTTCTGTCTATACTCGGTTCTCGCTGACTGCCGACACCTCCTCCTCTCTTCTCCAACAACTGACTGATCTACTGGTCTCCCTTGGCCGCAGCACTACTTCCCTGTGCTACGTTGACGCAGACGGGGACCTGTGCGAGCTGAGGACTGCGGATGAAATGCAAACGGCCATCGATCATGTGCATGGAACCGCAGTTGTGTTGAGGTCAGTATTGAACATCATAGCGTCAATTGTTTTTTGCGCGATCTCAGAATGCGTCCATTTTGCAAAAAAAAAGAGTAGCGTTTTCGCCAGTGATCTTAAGAATTCTGTTAGAGCCTGCTGGGATTGGACTGAGAGACTCCCTACTGAACTTATTCCCTCATTAAGGTACGCCGAGGCGGATTCTGGAGTCGAATCAGGCGATCGCAGTCGCTCTCGTCGTCGTCAACCTTTCACTGGGGGTGGTCGGTCCCACTCAACTTCCCGTCATCGATGGAACTCCGTTCCTTACTTTCCCGACCTAACTTCAACCACGACCATCTATCGCCAGAAACTGAGCTCTACGAGAACCCCAACGTTCAGACCTCCTCCAAGAAGATGACAGAAGAATATGAACGACAATTAGAGGAGCAGAGAAATGCGCATCTGGCGGCGGTGAAGCATATGCAGGAGGAGCTGCAACGTAGGCAGGCCGAACATCAGGCAAGACTAGCTGCCACCGTGGTGTCTCACCCTCACGGAAGCACCTTCAACCACCAGACCAGGCCACCTTACTTCAAACTTTCCCTACTCTTCTTCTTACTCTCGCTCATGCAATTCCTCCAGTTTCCACCAGGGATTGCCACTCCCCACATCCTACCGCGGAGCCTCACGATCGTTCTCCCAAAGACGCCTACAATCGGAGGAAGCGCTCTTCTAAGAGAGACTAACGCTTAAGGGCCCGTGATTCGATTGTAATTTTTGCAAACTCGCATACTTTCGCTTCACAAATCGTTGTTCGTTCCCACTATACAATATGCTCGAAACTTTAAGTAGCAATTATTTGCCACAGTTCTAAAATCGCCGAATTTCGTTTTACTGACTGCAAATTTAAAGTTGGCCATGTATTGGAAGTTGCCGATAAACAATTCTGCTGGTTTACGTTATCAAAATTAAAGGCAAATGAAAGTGCAATGATGCAAACGGGTCAAAAAAGGGAAATCATTCTTTGATGATGTAAAAAGTGATCAGACAACAACACGATCCCAGTGTGATAAGGGGAGCTAGCGACGCGTTTCTTGCGGGTTTTTGTTATTTCGTATCGTTCGCAAAATATAACGCATGAACTATTGCAATAACTTTCAAGGGAAAGGTAACTACCAAACATCGGGGAATAACACTGACCTGTCTGATCACCGGCTGAATGTCGATGGCCTTGTTGTTCTTGTCCATGCCACAGTCGTACAGGTACAGCTTGAAGTCGCACACCACCACGTACGTCGGCCGCCAGCCCTGAGTTACGCCATTTAGTAGAGGACTACGGTAATTTAGTGTCAATTACGGAAGGCAGAACCCCTAAATAAATAAATAAATCTCATCGAATATCACTGGAGTGCCAATAACGGCAGCTCGAAAATCCTTATCATTGCTTGCCACTTTCGGCAACCTTTGTTTTTAACCCCGTTCAAATATGCAACATGGAAGATACAAAACGAGCTGAAGGAAATGGTTTCGATAAGTCTTTCTTTCGATAATCAAATACATTTTAAAACTAAGGAACAGCATAAACTGTTCATTCCTCTCACATCAGTCACTGAGGGGACTGCTCAGGAGTAGGGATCCCATTTTCCGGAAATATAACGACAGTCGGTGAAAACGAGCACAATCACCATAGACACACATTTGCTTCAAATTTCCAGTATGAATTTCAATCAGGCCAAAGACTTCGTGTGCTGTAAACTTGAGATATTTGTATTGCATGATGTGCATGTGGTGATTGTACTCGCTTTAACCCCTGTTGTCAATATATTTCCGAAAAGCGATCCCTATTCAGGAATGAGGAATGTTGGTTCGTGTTACCGTACCTTCTTCACTCCGTCCGGCCGCGGCGTCTTCACCAGTCCCTCGTACGCAGTGCCCACTCCTGCAATGAAGATTACCGTAACCTTCAACTTCCACCGTAGTGCAGTTATCGATGTATGTTTAGGTTTGTAACCGATTGTATGTGATCAAAAGAAACTCGTCGCCAATGCTAAATGCAACCAATGAAACATAATTTCACGGAATGTCACACCACTATCCATTCCCACTGCAAGATTACTCTGAAATCGTCTACAGTAGCCCTACAGTAACCCCATTCACTCACCCTTATCAGGATCGATTCCGATGGGTCGCCGTTGCTCTGGCGGCACAGGGCATTGCGGGGAGACCTGAAAGGGCAATTTCATTTTTCATCATAATTTCCAATCGGCTCAACTATTCAAAAAGCTTCAAATAAGACAAATTTAAATAAAAAGAACAAACCTTCTGCAGACAATGGACGTGGCAGGGGTACTGGCACTTGGCGCACATTAGGCCTGAAATAGATTTATTATAAACAAGGATAAAGCACACCGGAAGAAATTTAACACTCGCATTAAATGAAGCCTATGAAACACATTTGCCAGTGCTTAAATATGCCACGAATACCAGGTCATTGAAGCCTATCTTCACCGGGTTTGCGCTGAAACCTATTCCCTCCTGGTTCCACTCACCTTGTCTGTCCAGTCCGACCAGGATGGATGTGCAATGGCTGCACTTGGTGGGGGAGGTCAGATGCACGTGAGAGAACGAGTGACCGTGGCCGCCGTTGAAGGCCGAGTTCAGGGTCGCAGAGAGCACCTGAACAACATTTCATATACTTAATACGATTAACATATTTCATTATAACATTCATAACCAATATTTTCCGCGCACTACTCGAAAAGTCAAGAAATTGTGCAACTTGGCAAATTTACGTTTCGCAAGATGCATGTACATTCTGCTGCAAGATGCCAACTCATAGGTGCGCTGGGCTGTAATAAATTACGGGAGCACCCTGCAAATTTTGGTGGGTGCAGCCTGCAAGTCCAAAATTTTGCATTTTTGCAGTGCATTTGAGAAAATTTAAGTGGGAGCACCCTGCGGTTGGCAAAATTTGTCTTTTTACAGTGCATTTTGGGAAAATAGTTTTGGGAGCACCATGCAGCTAAAATTTGCTTACAAAGTGCGCACATCTGTGTGCCAACTGCGCAATATGCATATGTAATTTGCTGCACAGTTGCACTAATTCAGTAGACAAATTGATCTTGATCGCAGTAAAAAGAGCGTAATACCGTGTCTTGACTACAGTAATACTTTGTACCGTACCTTGGGACTGGCTCCCCTGTGCACCTTCCCTGCCAGCATGGTCGATGCAGTCGAAGGAGTGGGAGTACTTGTCATCCGCTGACCCATGTTCTCGTACAATTGGGCGGAGAAGACAGAGGTGTTCCTGAAAGGAAGACTACCGTAATCGATCAATCGATCGATGAAATGAACTCATCGTTACAGAGACAGTCATACCAAATTAATTGTTAATTGTCGGGCTAGAGAAACAGCAACCGAAAGAAAGCAATTATACAGGTTATATGAAAGCTATGAAACCTACCCGCACCGGGTTTGATTCAGCACATTGTTCAAATTTGATCAAGTAACATACGAAATGGCGGGCGAGTTCCTCAGCTGCGCCCTGAGCAGGGACGAATTGGAGATCTCGTAGTCACTGCTGGCATTGAAGGAGTCTCGATGGCCCACGCGATCCGAGTCTTAAGCGGAATACCGTAATCTCCATCAATCAATATTCTCACTGCTGTAAGATCAATTCCAAAAAAGAAAATTTGTCTGAACAAGTCTCACACGGAAGAATACCGTAAGCTCGATCAATATCCCCCCACAAAATAGGCTTAAAGTGCATGCAGGAGGGATTTCTCCATCAGCAAACATATCGAGATTGATGTCAATAGTGAGTGTAAGAGAGAAGAGTGGGAAAAGTGCCTAGATGATGAGTCATCATCATTCTCTCATATCTTTTCTCACTCTCCTCTTCCTTCCTTCCTCCTTACAACCAACCCTTTCCCCCTCCTTACAACATCTGGATAAAAGGGCCGCCGAAACGCTAACATTAAGTTACAATCGTAATCATCTTTAAACGTTTAAATGGCTATGGCAGAAGGTGAACAGTTTGGAAATGACGTGCCCGTAGACATTTTGCAAGTTTTGCAATACATTACATCTCTCTTCGCCCCTTTTCTAACATCCTTCTTCTCCCTTACAACACGCGCGTACAACGTGTATTCTATTGTTCACACGACTATTCATGAAACAGCGCCGTCATTGGTCTTTTCCATTTCCGTTAAAGAACCCAGTCATCTTTCAATCGATAACTACCTTAGCATCAATCAATAAAGGAGATCGATACTCACTCTCGTAATTGAAGAAGGTGTCCACTTCGAGTGTCCCGTTGGTGTGGTTCACCTGGTCCCGCAGGCTGTGATTGTCTCGCCGCAGGGATAGATTCTGCAAGTATTGATTGATTATTGATTGGCTAACAAATCACCCTTACGTTATACTTTTATTGTTGACTAGTTATCACATGTAGACCACGACATTATTAGAGTCATATCATTATTTTTAGATCTTTAAGAATGAACTGATTCCCAAATCAACCGGGTATGCTTTAGTACACAGACAGTTTGGAGGATCTATCATCTTCAAGCACTGATTTATTGAAGATTAATATGTCCTAATCCTCGAGAATTGATTAATTGAAGTTATCATTGCCCCTCAAATTCAGAAAGGCATGTGTACCGTAATCCTCTAATATCGACTGAAAGTGACTACAGTAACCCTCTCACCTCTCTCTCCTTCTCCTCCAATCGCTTCCTCGCTTCCTCCAGTGCAGCTCTCGCCTGTCGCAGCTCCTCCTCCAGCTTCGCTTTGATTTTCACCTAAACATTTTAAAAATTTATACATATATGTGGATATCTGAAAATAGAAATATGTATTGTCCAAGGAATGAAGAGCTTATCGACAAGTAGCAATGAATCGTCTATAAAACGCAGCTACGCTTCTCCAAATCACTTGCATACAATAACTAGGGTTGTCCACGGGCCAAAGAAGTGCGATTTTTAAGGGTGCCTGCATGAGGTAAAACCAAAATTATAAGGGTGCCAACAGGTTTTTCAATCCAAAAGGTCATTTTTTAAAGGGTGCCTGCTAGTTATTTTGCCCAACCCGGCCTCGAATTTCAAAATATTAAGGGTATCTGCATGTCCACATGGACCGCCTAGTTAATGCATGATCACTTGGTCTTATAAATTTTCTTCATTCAATGACATATCAAAGGAACCAGCAAAATCCTATAAACCCATCCAACGCTCCCGAAAATCAACTTTAAATGCCTACTACAATCAGAAAATTCTGATAAGTAATTTTCAAAAGCAGCTGTTATTCGGGTGAAAAACAGCGGAGCCATGGAAATATCCGCCATAATGGTGAAATTGCCAGATGTGCCATACATTCACGGCCCAACTGTCCATTCCACCATTATGGCTCTACTGTCTATCACCTTGATATTCATTTGACCCCCCCCCCGCCCCTTACCTCAGCCGATAGATGGTTCTGTGCCTCTCTGCTCAGCATCTGGTCCTTCCGTGAGATGCGGCCGGGCATCCACGAGGCAGAGGGAGTGGCTGCTGCAAATTCACATAAATAAACATATTTACGGACAATATTTGTATATTTGTCTACAAGTTTCATCATCGTCATAATAATATCGCATTAATATCTTAACTTTAAGAGCAAATTAAGGGCTGAGAAAAAATTACAATGACACTATTTGCACAATCAAATATTGCAACTCCGACACAAAATCACAAGGTTCGACTCTGCGAGGCACAAGAAGCGCACGGCTAGGTCAATTTAATTCATCGTAGTATCAACATGAACGAACCGCGACGCACGAGTTCACGCGCTGCGGTCAAGTACGGTAATCGACGGAAGTTGCCAGAATGGTCACCTGTCAAGTGCTTGGCTCCTCCGCCCGGCGTCGTCTGCAGTGACTCGATCTCGTTCGTCAGCTTCTGCGCCAGTTGCTGCAATGATTTTTTTTGACTATTCACGTTTAAAGAAAATACAATTCTAAAATCATCTACCAGAACAAACCTCCCTATAAATAGCAGTAAACACACAACAAATAATCTGGACTATAACTCATAACAAGTTTTTGGATTTATCAATTCTTACAAAACTAACATTGTACTGATAAATACTCTGACAAATAGCATTGAATCGACACAAAATCACACAGATGATCGCAATTTGTCAGAATTTCCGCCATATTAGCATAGAACTAAAAGTATTTCACCAGCGGAACAAAGAACACACATCAGACTTTATATTAGGGTGTCCCACTTAAAATGCGGATTTTTTCGTCATTTTATTTTTCATTGCAGCAATAAATATAACATCCTTGGTGAATCATAAGTGGTCTCCATCAAGTGCCACCACCATCTTCTATCCACCAGACAGACTCACGATTCCATCCCTCCAATAGCGCGCAGAGCCGCTCTGCATCCGTTGTTAAGTTCACGGCTGACATGTGCCCTCGTCTTTAGCTGATTTCTTTTGAAGTATGAGGCCAGTGATCGAAAGGCGTGCTATTCGCGCGGGGAAATGTCCGGAGAGTATGGACGATGAATGATCTGCTTGATACCCCAGCTACACCGTTTGCAATTCTTCTTCTTCGCGAAATTCGCTTTCGAGTTGAAAATCCGAATTTGAATTATTTCTTGTCTTGTGGAACGAGAACGAATTAATATATTCTCTTCCTCCTGTTTCTTGTAGAAGACGTCGGCCATAATAGTTTCCCCGTCCTCTACAAGATGACAGTAGATTGGTTCACGGCATGGGAACCAGAATGGAAGAAACATTTTCTTGCTCAATGGCTACTTTCAATTGATATTCGTATATCCCACAGAGGTGTTAGCTAAATTCAAGCCCTCTAAAATGAAAGATTCACTATTGTGGATACCAAAATATATTTATTTCAGTCACCTCTTCATCGTTCCTAATTAAAAGTATTACCCGACCAGTTGGTGATGTCGGAAAGGGGTGTTTTTCAAGCTGTATCTTCAATCAAATATAAAATTGAAAATCTGCAAAGCTGATATCTCGCTAATCCTCTAGTTGGCCCTGCTTCTATAAGTATACAGTCCCACGGTTCACCATGACACGAATCAAGGGCCTGTGTCTATTGGTTTTGCAGTAGAATAATCATGAATGTGAAAAATAGTCAAATAATTTGTTTCCGTTTTCGGCTTCATACATTTTTTGCAACAAGTTTTAGCCTTAGCTGAAAATTTATCATGTAGCTAGAGTTCCAATCTATGCTATAATAAAATAGGAACCTGAATAACATATATCCGAATTAGCATCATTTCAACAAAACAAAGGCGAAAAATCTCGAATTCGCAGGTTAAATTTCGAAAAAATATTTCTTTGCTCTAAATTATTCACTGATAGATTTTATAATGGGTTGTTAGCAACCGTGGGTGGCATTGCATTGTGTGAAAAATTGTAACGAGATCTTTGCTTTGAACGGAGTTATGAGGATTTGAATTTAGTTGAAAATTTGGCCGCATTTTAGGTGGGACACCCTAATAAAAGCTAAGCAACCTATGCCTACTCTCCATACATAGGCAGGGATCATCGTGCCAAACATGTCCATGCCGACTGGTCACCGTCATTTACAGAGTACTGACATCGAAAATCGACCCACTTCTAGTGCAAAAAACCCCATTTTCATCCTGATCACAATGTGTTGTGCAGGGTGGCATGCGACTTTGACACGATCATGCCCATGTATGTCTACTAAGGCAGTATGACTAAATTTTCGGATATGTTTCACAGCTCTTATAAATATAATATATATAGCCACGGTGAAACATATTCGAAAATTTAGTCAAACTGCCAACCATAATGTCTACTCTCGAATAAAACCTCTGACCTGTATCTCCTTCTTCGTGTCCTTCTCCTCGTTCACCCACAGTAGGATCTGCCGGAACTGCGCGTCGCTCAGATGCCGCTCTTCCCTTAAAGGCACATTTATAAACTAATCAAATAATTTATTTATTTTTAAATGCAAGCATTCAAGGGGGGGGGCTCAAGTTAATTGGGCTATTTTTAATCTAAATGACACCAACGGCGGATCGATCAGATAAGAGTTATTGCGCTGAATTTTATGGATGAGACTATTCAGCAATCCTGCGGGTCTCTAGCATCATTCATCAAAATGTCTCTCCTTCACCACGGCAACATTCTGCCAAACACGTGATTCAGTGTCATCAGCACTCTACAAAACGAGGGAACGCGACAGTCGATTAATGCGTGGTACTAACAACCCAATAAATAAGAAAACAGTTATCAAAAATGACGTAATCAAGTGCTTTACTATTAAAAATATTTTAAAAAAAATGAAAACTAACAATTCCCTCTGCAGCCTCGACACCTCCTCCCGCAGACTGTCGTTCTCCACCGTCAACTGCGCCTTCGTCTCCTCGAACGCCTTCGCCGAACGCTCGTACATAACCTACAAAACCCGGTGATGGTATGTTTCAGGGGCAGAATAATAATTGTACAATAGATGTTTTGGCAGTTTTATTGATATCATCGACCTCTTAAATAAAGTAAAACTGTAACGGATTTCTTGAAGTAGACAGGAAATGTACTCAATATATCACAAATGGGCAGAGTTTGCGTCAAAATTTAAAGTGCAAATAGCCTCCCTCTTGGTTTACAGAACGCCTCCCATGGTATTTGCAAATCCATCCATGTAACGTCAGTCCATGTAGGATGCTCACCCTCTGCTCCTCGACATTGGTCCAGTTCTCCCTCTCCTCCTCCATCTTCCCTCTCAACTCCTTCATCTCCTTGTCCTTCTCATCGAACTGCTGCTGCAGTTCAGCCAGTTGACTCTGCAAAGAATTACTTGTAAATAATTCAAGTAATAAGTAGGTGAAGTTTGACTACTAATTCGCATCTTTAGCATTTGAATAAAGTATATTACTTGCACAAAAGGAGACTACATCTTAACATTGGTGCATTCCCCCAAGATCTCAATAAACTCGTTGTGAAACAGTAAACTGCCTGTTTTGGGAAGACATTTGGCAGAAATGACACTGGTCACTCCCGATTGCTGGAACGTTGGCAAACACAAAGTTGCCAACAATGGACACTCTCCATTAGCGTTGTGCAAACCACTGGCTCACTAGAGGGAGGGGAAGGGGATGTAATCGCACTTCCCCTGCCTGCCTTTTCAACCATCAGGAAATGCGGTAGGCCCCCGAACCCCTGTCCCGGTAACGGTAGAACCCAAGGTAAAAGCAAGTTGTAGTGAGACAGAAGTCATCCTTGCCATGTTGACACCCAAGTGGATATTTGCTCCGTAATATTAGGTTGTCAAGAAAGTCCCTTATAACTTTTGAGTAAAATTTGAATATTTACTCACTCGTTGAAGATATCCTCTAATCTTTGTGGCTACTTATAGCTGGCTACTAGGCGTACACATGCACGGAGTGATACGTCTCGGGTTCATCTGCGTGGCTCAGAACTACGGTCGAAATGTGACGCATTTCTGTGCTCCGCATGCCGCCAGAATCAGAAAAAAATACACAAAAATTCTGTAAGTGCTTCCCCAATCTTCCCAATAATCATGGAAGTACTCTCGAAACATTTTTTCCGTTGAGTTATTGACGAAAAAGGGCCAAAAAATGCCATTTTTTCAAAATGATCCTAAGGTGACCAAACTCCGCCAGTGTGTAGAGGTTATCGTGGGAGTAATAAAAATATATA
>JACMIF010000507.1:0-14685 GCA_014805445.1 Diplogasteroides magnus | reverse complement strand
CCATAACAATCGTAATTCGAACTTTTATCGGTGCCAATATATATTTTTATTACTCCCACGATAACCTCTACACACTGGCGGAGTTTGGTCACCATAGGACCATTTTGAAAAAATGGCATTTTTTGGCACATTTTCGTTAATAACTCAACGGAAAAAATGTTTCGGGTACCAACCGGCAAGCGATATGTTGCTAATATACTAGAGTACTTCCATGATTATTGGGAAGATTGGGGAAGCACTTTCAAAATTTTAATGAATTTTTTTCTGATTCTGACGGCATGCGGAGCACATAAATGCGTCACATTTCGACCGTAGTTCTGAGCCACGCAGGTGAACCCGAGACGTATCACTCCGTGCATGTGTACGTCTAGGAGTCAGCTATAAGTAGCTACAAAGATTAGAGGATATCTTCAACGAGTGAGAAAATATTCAAATTTTACTCAAAAGTTATAAGGGACTTTCTTGACAACCTAATAGTTGAACAGCTCAAGTACCGATTTCAGCGTTATGGCGCAAATGACCAGCCATATATCACGGTTGAAATGAATGTTACTGTATCAACAGAGAACTAGTCTCAATGATATGGCCACTATCTCATTAACCCTACATATTCAGTCATTCCCGTGGTATGTATGTAGGTTTGACGAAACTGTACGACGTCATCAATCGATATTCCCACCTGATAGTGTTCCACCAGCTGTTTCCTCTTCTTCTCCTCTTGTGCCACTATCTCCGAGTGTCGCTCGTTGAGTCGATCGATCTCCTCCACAAGCTTCGCCGCCTCACCGGACTGCAACAATCAAAAAACATATATATAAATCGATATTTAAAATAATAATGCGGTGTATATTATACAACCTTTTACTACAAGGATACTCTCGTTTCCTATTCGACCAAAACATCAGCGTCTCACCGGATAACCCCATCAACAGGGGGAAAATGTACAAGGTAAACGATAATCAATCGTATCATATTACAGTTATCGTAACCCTACAGTAGCCTAGTAGCTAGTACATCCGACCGATTACAGTAACCCTAGAGTACCTGATCTCCCGCAGCCGAGACCTGTGCCTGCAGCCCTTCACGCTGATTGCGCTCATTCTCCAACTCCGTCTTCAATTTCTCGAGCTCCAGCATTTTGGCTGAAAGCGCACTTGATAAGATCTGCCAGAATTTACAAAACGCTAGTTTGCCTGTATCAGATTCAAAAATTTCCGCTCCTCGAAAAATTCAATTCGAATAGAAAAATTCTTGTTTGTACTAACATAATTAAATAAATAAACAAAACCAACCATTTTCCACGTTCCTCTTCTCCTCTCGCAACTGGTCAATCTTCTGTTGCAATTGGGCTCGTTCCTGAATTAATCACACTTTTTTAATGGGAATATTTTCTAAAAATACAATCAATATTTTAAAAATACAATACTAGGAGTTTAGGTTAAATAATAACAAAAACATAAATACCTTCTCCCGCTCCGCAGCCTCCTTCTCCGTCTTGCGAACCTTGTTCCGCTCCTCGAGCAATTCGTTGTTCAACTGCAAACAAAAGATGTCCAAGTAAAATTCAAACCCGTCACAAATATGTTTCGCACAAGACATAAAGCCGCCCAAACTGATAAAAAAATAGAGTCCTCATTCATTCGGTAATTATTCTAATTGTAAAGTTAGCGCAATTGAACTGTTAGGAGCGTATGGCCAGTTGCATTCGACGATTGGTCTCATTGGTATCTTTTTTATCGAAGAATTTAATATCAAACGATGCTGTTCGCCAACGAGAGATGAAATATTCGCGTGGTGGTACAAATTTGCGGGGTGGGGTTTATCTCGCCAAAATATTTTGAAGGAGGCATGGAAACTGCTTTAATTCTCATAATATGCTCTAATGCAATCAGGCCAAGGAAAGAGAAAGAAGTGGAGGAAAACAAGCCAGATGCAGCCAAATTCTGCCAGATAGTGGGTATGATTCGTATTGAGCACATCATGCGGGTGTTATTTTGGAGTCCAGATGGCGGTCAAGATTATCGATTTTTGTTGCTCAACCAACCTCTTCGTAGTCAGCCTTGGCAGCCTCCCGATGCTTGATGGCGTCCTTCGCTTCCCTTGCCTTTGCAGTCACTTGGTCCGACAGCTCCTCCATGTCCTAAATACAGCCAAGCTAGAGGGATGACAGAGACAGAATTGCCATGACAATGACAGAATGACAGTCAGTCTCATACCGTGAGTGCCCGGCCTTAACACTGTCAAGCTACGGGGATGACAAATCAAGCTTTGTCAATGCATGTATGACAGTGGTATACTGTACATTTCCAGCCAGAACGGGGCCAGGCTCCGGAATGCGTCAGAGCCGCAGGGGGTGATTGGATAACCAAATCAAACACTTCTCCACTCCTGGTTCCGAATGCCGCTGCTTTTCACCGCATTGAAGCAATGGTTGAGTGACAGTATTTACGGGAAAATGTTCAACATTCTGCTTCCAAAGCTCTAAAATTAGGGGATTCAAGCGTTTCGGGTTTGAGGCAAGGGGTTATAAACTCATTCTTATCATTTTCCGGGTTAGAACTCGTATTGCGGTCATCAACATCATTTTTGAAACAACCATTTTGGGCTCTCCGAGTGCTGGCTCGACGGTTCAGGTAGGATGTAAAATAAGAACAAACGAAGCATAAGAGTTCAGAAAGGGTCAATATGCGAACATGCAAACAATGTGAGAATCAACTGTCAACTACTCAAGATAGAAAAAAAGCACAGAAAAGAAGGAAGGGGGACTGGTTTTGGGACTCGAACAACACCGCAAACAGACTATTATTATTATTATTATTATTACAACTCTGCTACAAGGGGGCGAAATGGCCTTTCTTCAGCTTCGAAATGGCATTTCGGTCACTGTTAAAGAACCCTGCCACTAGGAACAACTCCCGGTGATAGGGTTATTTAACAACGGGAGGAAATTAAAGATTATCCGAGAGTGGGTGAGTACATGGCATGGACATGCATATCAGCTTTCCTGCATACTCACACCTTACTCATTTCGGACATTTCTGTTCAAACTCTTTTATTCAATTTTATTTATTTTTTTAAAATACAACTGACGAAGTTCACATTATCATCTGGGACAATACATCTGGGATTTCTACCAATATGGCGTTGGTCGTTCAGTTTCAAGCATAGTCTACGGATCGATCGATATGGAATCATTACTAAAAGACACATAGAGAAGATTATGGCTGAGACTTTGAGTCATGTGGGAAAAGGAGAAATGAGCAAAACAAATACCTAACAAGCCAGCACTCGGATAGAATATTCTAATAATATTAAGGTTTTTGGGATAGATTATAAGCTCACCGTTGGAAAAAAAGAAGCGTCACATACAAAAGCCACACCTACCCTCTACTAAATCACCATTATACACTAAACTGAACTGTCTACCGTATCCTTACAGTACTCTACTCTTCAGTCCCAATCCACTTCAAGATCGCTCCCCTTACTCCCTCATTCACCTCCCGATCCTGCATTGCGAAATGCCCACACATGGCTACCGTACCCACTACAATCGCTATGAGACTCAGAACCTTCCAAGTAGTGCAAGATTTTCTGGCTACATTCGCTACTTCCCGTTCCGGACTGCTTCGGGGACTATTCTCCGGTGTAGTGCCTAGATGTAGAGGGTCCGGGGGTGGATGGGACGATGTCTGTGACCCCTTCGACCCTTCCCTCTCAAGATCCCTCAAATCCACCTGCACCCCCTTGCTCCTAGCCTCATACTGCTCCTGCAGCCTAACCGAGGCGGGTTTTGGTGCGGGACTCCCGCTTGGCACAATGTACACCTCCCTGGAGCCCCGGGAGCGCCTCCTCGGCTTTCTGGGGCCATTGCTACTAGCTACTGCCTTTCTCGACTCTTTGAGCCTTTTCACCTCAGGGAACATTCTAGATTTCGGCGACGGTGGTGGGATCACTACGGTAGTTACCACTTCCTTTTCTAGGCTCTTGAGCCTCTTGACTATCGGGGGGACCCTGGGTTTGGGTGATAGTGGGACTACGGTAGTTACAACCTCCTCATGCCCCTCTTCCCTCTCCAAACTGTATTGTCTGGCTCTTCTCTTGACTGCCGGAAAGACCCAGGGTTTCGGGACCGATGGTGGGTATACGGTAGTTACTACCTCCATTTTCCTCTCTTCTTCCCTTTCCAGACTCTCTTGTCTGGCTCGCTTCCACCCTTCTTCCTTCGCTAGCATCAACTCCTCCTCTCTCACCCTTTGCAGTTCAGTCTTCTCCAGAATAAGCTGACGATTCTTCTCCTTCAGCTCCTTCATCTTCGACTCGAGCTGCTCCAGAGAGGCTTCCTTCGGTGGCCGAGCGCCCGCTGCAGCAGACTCCTCCGAACGCATCTTGAGTATCTGCAAGTATAAACTTTTAATGTGAGGGGCGAACCCGGTGTAAATGTGCAACACTATTCTTATATGGATTCAAAAATCCTCACGATACAATTACTCTGGGAATTGTATGGCTGTATGCACCATAAACTTGTGAAGATCCTACCTTTGTTTGTGATACTAACAAAAAGCGAGTGATTCTATGCTACAAGATGTCTATATTCGCTGACAATGAGGGTGAGATCAATTCCGTTGGTACGAATGGTGGAGATGAAATGAAAAATTCGCTAATCGCAATTCAAACATATGAAGTTTGAGAAAAGTAAATTCTAGTTATCCACAGGCTTTTAGACGGTTTAAAAAGTGCAAAAATGTAAAATAAAATTTTAAAAAATGCCCCCACCTGTATCTCGTCCTTCAACTGCGCAATCGTCTGCTCGTACGCCTTCTCATCGGCAGACTCGAAGCGACTCTGCAGCAGCACCGAGGCTTCTGCAACGACATATTGGCATACTGTAGGAACACGAACAATCATCGAATGCAAGTGTACTGTAGGTATAAGCTAACTGTAATGGTTCTAGACAAGGTTCAACATGCTTGCTAGCCCCACAAGCACAAAAACCGTTTGATAATGATAATGTCGTGTTAAAAATTCGATAAGGACACATCAATTTGTACATCTTTTCAGCTCCATTTAATGTTTTTCAGATACCTATTAACGCCGGGAAATTGAAAAAAGGGATTAAAGGGATTTAAAAAAGGGAAAAGATCAAAAAAACCAAAATCGTCTTTTCACCTTGGAACTTGCCCAGCAATTCGTTCTTCTCCCGTTCCAACGTCTCCATGCGGGTCTCGTAGGTCGCCAGCATCTCACCTCAAATCACATATTATATATTTAAAACTTAAATATTTAAATTAATACTAAAATCAAATAAATCTAAATCTCACTGTTGTCTCCTGCCGCAGCTGTTGGCCGAAGGGCATCGCAGATGGAACGGCAGTCAGAGAGCATACTGTAATAGAGAGGTTACTGTATTTCGGGAAGAGATCTGTAAAGGATGAAGGAAGTCAAAGAAAATTTATGGGTTGGTGTAGACGCCTGTTTGTTAGCACCTATTGAAGGATCCATCCAGGCCACTAGGGAAAAGCGTTTATGAAAACAGTAAAAGACTAGGAATCACTGGGTTTTTCCTTGGCCAAAGAAAAAAGCCATTTACATTACGAATACCCCTCGGTAATCACACTCATGCCAGAGGAGGAAATACTGTTAACCGTAAGGGTTTCAACGTACGCTACTCTGTCTAGTTGGTGAGCGGCTCACTAACCACAGTTACGCTATTTAGCCACAGCGCTTACAATACTAATGGATGATTTTATCGTTCCGTTACGATACATAACTACCTACTACTTTCCATGAGCATATTCGACACATAGTGTTTTTCCGTTCCGTTAGCTCAAATCACAATGCCTACCTTCCATGCGTGTAGGTGAACCCGATGAACGGCAGGTGCAGACCGGTGAAGTTCGTGGCGATTCGCGGTGGACTCGTGGTCTTAAAAGGGATTGGATTAGCAAGGAAGACAGTGCAGGTAACATGGACGTCAGAAACTATTAAAAATATATTAAAACTACAAAGACACAAAATATATCGTAAATAAGATTAAATTTTAAAAAAGGGGGAGGACTCACAGCGGGCGAGAAGTCGTCAGCGAGATCGATGTCGAAGTTGGAAGTGTCCGTGGGAGAGGAGACCTCTGGACGGTAGGGAGGAGTGGCTGTAAGCAAACAACTGCTAATCAATCGCATGTATTCATTCACAAGATGGAAAGCGCCATTTTAGTAATTGATTGCCATATATTACGATAAGAACAAGTACCCAATTAACGAAGTCCATTTACAAACCGAGTGAAACTTAATATCAGCGGGTTTGGCCACTCACCATTCCGCAGATTCTCCCAGTCGATGCCATTGAAAAACGGGTGCTCCTTGAAGTCAGCCAATCCATTGCGACCCAGTCGAACCTGCGAAATGCATATAATTCAATTTTGCAAAGTAATTAAAAAGTAAAGAGGCAAAAATGGTTTAGAAAATCGGGCACTAATATAGTAAATTGTCTCTAAACGCTCACATCTCTCTGGCAGATGAGCTTGGATATCAAGTCCTTCGCCTCATCCGTCACCGTCCAGTCAACATCGTCCGGGAACTCCAACATGTCCTGCAAATTATTTACTTATAAAAATAATTATTTAGAATTTTTTAAAGATCTGAAGCTAACTCTTTCTGGACTAGGCAATAACTCTAGCGTGTCTTGCATGTAACGGTGAAAGTGTCTACTCCTATCCAGCGCACCCGATACAGAATCAACTGACGATGAGACAGTTCTTTGGAAGGGAGAAATTCTCACATCGTGGTTCACGGTCTTAGACAAACCCATAGATTCACGTTTCAAAATTCTCTATAGAAAGATCCAGTTTCTCAGGTAGTTGGTATAATCATAATATTGAACTTTCAATGATCGAGTTCTGTTCAATGGTATTACATGGAAGAAGAAGACCAATGCTCACATTGTGGTTCATGATCTTCGAGTACGTGTCGATGAGGCTCTCCGAGTAGAAGGGAGTCGCACCGTACAGCATCTCGTACCTGACAAGGCATTAGGGTTGGCAGTTAGTATGCGAGATCAGTTATGTTTCACGTAAGCTATAGAACTTTGTTCTACCAACCATACAAGGCACATACAAGAGTCAGTTACTTGTCAAATAGGTACTCTTATTAGTAAATCAATTAAGTAATAAATACTGTAGTAGTAATACTCACATAACAATCCCGAGTGACCACCAGTCGCACTCCTGTCCATAGTGACCCTGTCCATCATCCATCGCACACAGAATCTCGGGCGAGATGTAGTCGGGAGTGCCTCAAAGGAAACAGGAGTAATTGTAGTTAACTGGAGAAAGAGGTAGGAATTCAATCAAATTCATCACAAAAACTACGTCATATATTGCACCAACAATACCCAATACCGCCGGCTTTTTGCTGAGAAAATTTAGAAAAACTAAGAAATAATAGGCATAAACCGACAAATGGCATCGCCACTCACTAGCGATTAAATTCAGGTACAAAAAGGAGAGCAAACGTTGATTATCGATTGATTGATTAAATCCACCCACCTACGGCCACATTGCTCGCGACGCTTCCATCGGCCAGCACTCGCAGACACGACCCGAAGTCGGCCAGTCTCACGTGCCCAGCGGCATCCAGCAACACGTTGTCCGGCTTCACGTCACTGGAAAATTGATATTAAAGCCATTTTGAAAGGTTTAAATTCCGCATGGCAAAAACTAGGTGTTTACGGTGGGCAAATGTAAAACTAGAAATATCTGCCATCAGAGATAACTCAGCAATCTGCATGCTATTTTAATCGCGCTGCTACAACCTGCTGATTTCAATACAATACGGAAATGTTGGGTGGGGAAGTAAAGCCATCAAACAATAACGAAGTTCGTTGTTTCAAAATCCGCACAGTAATAACCAGGTGATTCCATGCCGGCAGCAAAGTGTAAAGCCGGAAACTGATTGGATCGTGGATAGGTAGGTTGTAGGTGCTCGAAATGAACTATAGACTCATATGAAACTGACCGATGCACGTATCCCAGTTGGTGTACGGCGTCTATCGCGAGCACCATCTCAGCAACGTAGAATCTGAAACTCGCTCTTCAACTGATTAATTCATCGTGACTATCGCCCCCTCCAGTCTAGGGATTCGAAAACGGTCATTTTATGCATTTCTCATTGATCAAATTCCCTCAGAGCTGTTGTCTCATCATATGAGAGAGCCAACAGGTCCTCGGAGATTATACGAATGAGAAACGCACTTTCTCGCTTAAAATTACCGTTTTAGATACCTTACTCCGGTCCTCCTCAATGACCAAACAAATTTCCATGGAAAAATACAACAATAACGTTGCTTTCAAACTTTTAGCGCTTAGTTCAGAGTTAGAATAAACAAGGCGCTTTCGTGCTTCACCCACCTCACAATATCCTCAGGCATGTGGTCATCGAACTTGGCCAGCAGCGTCAGCATGTCGCCGCCCACGTAGTAGTCCATCACGAGGTACTGAAAATAATGTATTTTAAATATTTAATGATCGTCGAAAATAAATTAATCACCTTAAATTTATCAGCATTCGTTTGGCTAAGTGTGCAGGGTAAAAGGGAACAAATTCGCGAAATCTCGGAATTGTTTAGCAAAGCCGGTGAATTCTATCACACCAACTTCTTCAAAAAGTGCGAACATTCTATGTTTTTAGTGCAACTCGGAGATTTGTCAAATGGAAAAAAAGATAATTACTCACCAGGTTCTTCTCATCCTGGAACGCAAAGTGCAGATTGGTGATCCATCGACGGTCGCCGTGTACGAGCACATCTCGCTCCTGCAAAGGAAACTACCATTACAAAAGTCCGTTAAATTCAATCGATAACTGCATACCGTACTCCTCCCAAAATCAACCAATACTTTGGCTACAGTAACGCATGAAGAGCTATCAATACCTCCTTGAAGCAGGCAGTCTCCGCACGCTGCAGCATGTCCCACTTGTTGAGGATCTTCATCGCGAAAACCTGCAAAGCAAATATTGATTATTTTTTCAAAAAAAAGGAAATGGTTTCCTGAATCAGGAAGTAGAAAAATAATCGTGACAAACCTGCTGTCCCTCCTTCATTCTCACTACAGCAACCTCTCCGAAGGCACCCTTGCCGATGACCTGAAATATTTGCTTGCCAGGTGAATTCATGAACGGAGCAGGACTGATAACTACCCAAAAAATCCATAGTTAATGGTCCGTCCCTATGAATCGGTTCTCACACAGAAACCTACAGTATGCATCAACCCTTCGCTTACCTTAAGCACCTCGAAGTCATCCTTGCTCAGTCGCAGGCACTTCGCCTTCTGCACGACATCCTTCACTGCAACAATCATCAATTGTTAGTTTTCCAATACTTTTAACGGTGCTATTCTCCACAACTTTCAATCCCTAATACTTCCGCTGTGTATCGCCCACTAATCCCCCGTGGCTCTTAGTTTACATTGCTCCGTTTCGATTTGATTCTTGTGCAATCCTTCTCATCCACATCACCCCAGAGGTCATACTGCTGTTAATCACGACGTTAAACACCACAACTTCTAGCCGTTCGCCCCCAAATATACTCTATTCCACTGCGTTCTCTCGTCAATCCAAAAAAAAATCATTAATGTATGACCGGCTGGTGTTTGCCAAGCTGGTAAACACCTTAACTTCTCCTCCTCTGGATTGCAAGAGGGTTAATCCGCTGTTTAGCACCGCGCTACCCACCATAACTTTCTCGTGAATATCACTCTACTCGGCTGATCCCCACTCCCACCCTGACATCACCAATCGACTGTCAGTGAACAATCACAGTGGGCTCCTTGGGGGTCAACAAAGAGAGGGAAAGGGAGCAGCATGTTTGCCTTCCTCCAACTGTCTCTGTCCTCTTCTTTCCTACCCCTCTCTCTATTTCAATCACCCCCTCCCCCAGCCTCCTCAGAACGATTGTCTCTGATTGCGAGTAGAACGTCCTGCCAGGAGAGGGAGATATGACAAGATTTCACCACCCAACACTCTACAAATCATCACTGGCACCACCAGTAAACTAGCGAGTGACGCCTGCTGTAATACAATGAGTCGCTTCCGGGATTGTTCTTTCTCGTGTTTGCGGGCAAAAAAAAGCGATCGGACAGCTCCTATGAATCGCCAACTTGGCACAGTCAGTGAGAAATGGTTGATAAACTGGCAACCTCTAGTTGTTGTTGTTTTCTCGCATGTTTTCTACTACCTCCAGGGTGTAACGTCTACTAGACTAGCAGTCTGGGCCGGATCACATTTCACACAAATATCCCCCTGAACGAGGCAGTTAGCTTATGCTTTCGTTCTGGAATGGGCCCATCAAATAGAAATGACCCATGCGAACGATATGACACAAATGTGCCACTATCAATGCGACACTATTACACGCAAGACGTTGTTGCTGCTTTGCCTATTGTAGGCTTCTAAGAACGTCAGGATGTAACTTCTCCATGAAATACCCCCTGAAGGAGGAATTTAGCTACGTTTTCCCTTAAAACCGCGTGTAGTCTTCTGACTGCTCTATGGTGCATAAAGATGGCGAGAGCGACGGAGCTCGTAAAACCCGCGTGTTACGATGCTGGTACTGAATCAGCATAACTACGACGGCGGTGAGAGAAAAGGGGATGAAGAAGAGCATACACGGACGGGGTTCGTGCCTAGCATGTACCTGCAGGGTGGTCACCGTGATTTTCAGGCCACTCACAACGAAGATTGGCGTATTTCTACTGCAAAAACAACATCCCCCCCCCCCTGCAGGGTGGTCCCACTAGTTTTTACAGGGCGGTATCGTGATTTAGTCACAATCACACCCATGTATGGAGAAGAGGGTGGAGTAGGGATCGCGTTTCGGAACCAAACTGACACCCTGCGCGCATTGATCACTTGTTCTATGTCGTTCATCATAGACAAGCTATTGTAACATTCCGAAAGGCTTCATAGTTAGCTTCAACCGACTGCATGTGACTTGTTTAGACAAGAATGTTAACTGCCCTGTCACGTTTGTTTGAGTGCAGGCGGGAATGTGCTGGGATTGCGGAGCTTCGCCAGTAACACGTGGGCATCGAGAAAACTTGGCGATCCACATCTGGTGTGTGTGTGTGTGTTCAGGGATAAATTCCCCACGACTTGTCTTTCTCTCTATTCTAAACTGGTGTCTCTCCTTAGGACCCCAGCTCAGCAGCAAAAACAGCTTACATTCTGGTGCTCAATCGGCCCCCAAAAAGTGCGGCTCCCGATCCTCGCAATCTCTCCTCTCTTGCGTGTGTTGATACAGGCCAAAGAGCATTGCAAACAAAAATGGAGCGAACGCAGTCGAACAGAGAGGATTGCGAGGGGGGAGGCAAACTTCATTAATAATGAAGTAGCGGCTCACGCAGCGAGTCTGCAGCTTGTGCAGCCAATTTCGAAGCCAATAAAAATAGGATGACCCCTGGCCTCAGTAATTACTCACTCTATCGACTTGTTTGAGAATCTCTAGCTACTCTCGAGTATTGTTTTTGTGGCTCTTCCTCATAAAAAGCGCTTGTGGTTGGGTTGGGATGGCACTTGAGAGCGGTGAGTGTGTGGAGGGAGCCGATGTGCCCTATTACAAAATGTGCTTCATTTCCGTCTAACAGCCCCTCCTCATTTCTCTTACTCAGTCCGTGCTCCGGGCATCTCGGAGAAAGGATGGAGGACTCCCTCTCCCCATTTTTACATCCCCCCCCGAACACTCACACGGCTCTATGTGTGTGTTTCACACACTCGCCAGATGTCAACGAGCCGGATTTACTAAGAGCTCAAAGCAATCAATGACTATTCTATTGTCACAGACTACACTTAAACCAGCTTAAACCAGAATGCGAGAATCGAAAACGGTTACGCAATGACGAAATGATCTAGAAATCAGACCAGATTTCATACAATACCCAGGGTTGTAGACGGATCCAAAAAGTTCGACTTCTAAGGGTGACTGCATGACGCAAAACCAAAAATATAAGGATACCTACAGGGTGTTTCAGCCAAAAAGGTAATCTTTTTAAGGGTGCATGCTAGTTTTTCGACCCAACCCGGTCCCAATTTCACATCTTTTAAGGTTGTCTACATTTCCACATGGACCGCCTAGTTAATGTATGCCCGATTTGCACAAACTAAAGGGTTTTTGTTTAAAAAATACTAGAAAATAAAGCTGACCTGATTCGACAAACTCCGAGATGCACTTCTCCCGCCTGATATTGTTCGCAGAGCACTCATCGAAGAGACAAATCACGGTATCTGCAATGTTTAATATTTTGTGTTGGATTGAATAAATTTCTCATTTATCTCCCAAAAGCAATATATTGGCGTCAGAACACGAAAATTCATCCAATATCAGGATTAATCGTGAGTAACCATTCAGGAATATCAATTTCGGACGTCAATGTATGGCATTTCGGGGATGCAATGGAATGCTGTGATTGCCTTAGTCAGACGATATTTGAGTGTAAAAACGTCTAGTCAATCCACGAAAGGATAGAGTTTTAAGGGCAGAGTGTGGTCAATAATGCATAGAGTTATGAGATAAGCTCAAAAATTACTAAATATGCAATCCAGTAGTAATTCTACGGTTTCAATGGGTTCGGAATAATTAAGAGGCTGATTGGCTTTTTAAAAATGGTTTCGTAACTCACCGAGTAGTGCCTCGAGGGAGAGCGACTCTCCTCTTGTAGGTCTTCCAATGTACGTCTGTTCCAATCTCAGCTGCCGAACGTAGGGGTCGCCACCCGCCATTTCTGCAAAATTTTTGTATAACTATTACTATTTCCCTAAAAACCAGGCGAAAATCAACTAGCGGAAGCCTCGCGGAAGTCAAGAAATTAGCTGAAAATCAATTGAAAAATACCGATAGAGTCGCTGGTTCGTGCGTGATGGCCTACTCCTTGTCCACGGTCACAGCCCCGCCCACTCACAACATCTCCTCCTGCAACGACGATTACCGTAATCAGGGTCCAAATTCAAGTGCACGGGAGGGGAATATCCGGCGCGAAACAAAGACAAGGCCACTTGCACGATGGGGTGACTCAGATCTCTTGCCTCTCACTCTATCGCTCGCCTCTCTTGCCTCTCACTGCCCTTTTCGCTCTCACTCTCTTTGGGTCCCACCGATCGATCGGACCATCCGATTGAGAGGACATAAGTGAACACAACGAGATTATCGGAGTAAGTGAGCATCGTCCAATCCGCTTTCGCAATGGGGAGGAATTAACGCCAGATGCGAGAGTGTGTATGTAGAGGGAGAGGAAGGAAAGAGGAAGACGGGACGATATTGGCCCGCCAAACGGGGCGCAAGACTATCGAATGACCACCCCACGTTGTATGAGGTTGCGTAGTGAAGCATGTCATCGATACACACCCAGAAATGGATTGGGGCCACGCAAAAAGCAGGACGAGACGACAGGCCACAACACAATGCGACTCCCCGGAGGGAGGGAAAGAGTGAGAGAGGTGGTGGCTTGAAGAAGAAAGATGACCGCTCACCGCTAGTGTCGCCAGACCAAGACGAAAATGAACAAAATGAACTGCACCAAGTACAGCCGCTTCACAAGGCAAAAGTGCAATTAATTTGGGCGTATTGATAAGGTGATGAACTACCTAACAAGATCAACAACGTGGCAAACAAGAATAGACCCAAGAACGTTAAATCACGCGAAAAATCGATCAATGATCACCATGAATTTACAAGGCCGAAATTTCGTTCACATGACGAACAACAAGACTATTCTCCGGATCAGCATCAAATAATTTGCAATTGAGACGCACGCGGACCATTTAAATTACGAATTTTGTGAGGGAATTTAAAATAAATATTGAAAATGCGTTAGACACGGCTAAGTATGTTGTGATTTGTCCAAATTTGTTTGTATAGCAAGACGTTCGAGAGGCCAAGGAGCTTTCGCTGGTGGGTTTGGATGGAGAAAGAGAGGGGAACAGATAGAAGAGTGATGAGGGGAGGGAGGAGAGTGTGCGAGAGGGGAGGAGAGAGGAGAGGGTGACCATCTCCCCCCGCTCTCTTGTACTACAATTTATGAGTGACAAGTGGGTTTAGGGATGTGGAAGGTGACATCCGTGTATTCGGGCAAAGGGACCGAATCACCAATCATGGTTTGGCTTCACAAGATTTCTATTGCTCCATGTTTTAGCAGAGTAAAATGCATTGGGGAAATCCGTATTTTAGGTCTCGTGGTAGCAAAAGCAAACTCGTCTGATAGCTGATCAATGAGAATCACTGACACTCTGATGTATCTCATCTCAGCAATGCCTCTGCACAGATTGTGAGACTGGAATGGAAGGATAGTAGCCTATGGACCATAGCCTCCGGGCAGGAAAGGACGAAGGATTGATCAAACAATCACTGAGTGGTAAATCAGAAGGGTATTACAAAATGGTGGGCATTCCGGCTCGGGAGAAAGGCAAGTGCGATTACGGTAGGGGCACGAAATTCAGTGACAATCACGGTGGACTTAGAGGGATGTTTATCATCTCGTGTGCACTAAAAATCGATAATCACATTATTTGACTAATTTAGAGATGTAAAAGAGCATTTACGTGACTCACACAGCCTGTCAAACAGTAGGGTTTGTGTTGGACAATTCATTCTCTTTAACGCCATTCCGAGAGGGCGGTCATTAGAATAATCGATATTCGTCCCGACA
>JACMIF010000506.1:14461-37831 GCA_014805445.1 Diplogasteroides magnus | reverse complement strand
CACGAAAAGTGGAGAGAATGTAGGATGAAATTGAGAGGGGGTTCGTACTCGGTATATCAAGTTGGTGTACATTAATATTAATAATAGAGTAGTCTACGGAAAGTGCACCTAGAGGAAGGTGCACTTTCTCTTCATGACGGAAAATCAAATTCTCGATCTCATTAATAGAAGAGATACGAAACGTTTACATTTATCGAAAGTAGAAGGTCCGACCGTCAAAAGCATCAAATACATCATAAAGGTCACTGTTTTCTTCCAGAAAATTGCTTATCTTTGAATTTAGGCTTTGCTCGCGAAGCAGATAACATGCGAGATCAAACTTATTGGACTTAGCTCCCGTGATATTAGGGACGAGCTTCCCGAGAAGTTGGGATGTGCTTCCATCCAAACAAAGTTCGACGATGGGGCATCATTCGAAAAATATTACAAGAAAGAATATCGCATTGTTTCCATTTCAAATGCTTTTGGCTGCAAAATATCCGCTTGCTGTTTTCACGACACTCCCCCATATCCAAACAACTAATATGATCGCATTTGGCATAACATCCAGAACCACCCAAAGTACCAAAATTACATACTATCATCCCTATCCTTATCCTCCCTATTAGCCGAACTATTTTCCTAACTATCCGCTCTATAAATATCCTAACTAACCTAATTATTCAAACCGCCCATATTATCCAGTCATTTATAATAATGAAAGCTATGTACCATTTATGCCGTAGAAGATAAAGAAAGGACACCTTAATTGAACACCAACTGAGGTCACGTTTCTATTGATCCAGAAAATGGATTTGTGTTTTCCGTATAAGCTTCAAAATATACATACTTTGTTGGATTATTGAAGGCTGGGAGTCATCGTTACCTCAACGAGTCGAGCAGATTATGTGCCCAACTATACATTATTTTGAGAGTTGATGTGAAGGTGCTTTCGCAGACTACGCAGCGAACAATAATCGAGATAGAGAGGAGCACTCGTAATGCACCCATGAGATTCTTTTCTCCGTGTTCTCCATATTCTATAGACATCGTGAATCGCAGCTCTAAGTGCATTCTTTTTCTCTAATGCATTGTCGCGCAGTTCTGCATCAGCTGCGAGAAACGACACCTTTACAATGAAATAGAAGTCCAAAGTAACATTTCCCATAGGGTTAGCCTCTGCGCTTATCGATTGCTATGGCAACGCGGGAGAACCTCACTCACTATTTCACTTCATTCGCATGTTTTGCTTCCCTTTACAAGGTTTATCTCGCATTATCCCTGCTTGATGTGGAATGATACCTTATGTCATGCTTCGCTTTTGTCACTTGGGTGTTGCATATGCCGGTTGTGGCCACTGCCGGAGTTGGGGTGGCCGGCACATTTGCCTTTTGCCTCTCTTTCAATTCAATTCTCTGCGCCTTTTAGGTATGCCCACAGACTACATTACACGACTACCAACGGAAGTACTCCATCAAACATTTTCTTATTTGGCAAACAAGGAGTTGAACACCGCTCGAGGAGTCTGCAGCAGATTTAAGGATGTGATTAACGGACACAGAAAGAAGCTCTACACTACAAAGTTGTTTGAAACATTTTTTATTGCATATTAGACTTCAAATTTTATGTGCAGACACGAATAATCACGAACAGTCCGAACGACGGACTGTTACCGGTACTAAAGACCTCGAAACGCATATTTATATCCTCCCTGTTCTTGTCCGAGCGATCGTCTTTCAGCCTCATAGACAACCGCTCGGACGAGAATAGGGGGGAGGGGGTTAGAAATATGCGTTTCCAGGTCTCTAACCGGTACGCAATTGGCCATAGGAGAATAGGACTCGTTTACACTTTTGATTGCAAGCACACGATTTAGTTTGATTGTCAGCAGAATCATGTGCATGAAATTCATGATATAAGATGTTCCAAATTAAAAATATTCAGTTCCTGTTTGGCAGAGCGAAATAGCGTGCGAAAGTGAGAGAGCGCAGAGTCTCCAACCGGCTACTGAGCTCTGCGCTCTCTCACTTTCGCATGCTATTTCGCTCTGCCAAAGTCGAACTGTTCCAATTTTTGAATATTTTTAATTTGAAACTTCATATATGGAATCACCAATGCAGTTCTTTCAGTCGGTTAGTGAACATGGAGTTGATCACAAGATACGGTTATATGGATCGGGTTAAAGTCAATAGAAGCGGTAATCTTTTGCAGTATGTCGTATGTGTTTTCAATTTGTTCGTGTCTTTATCTAACGCGATGCCTTTATAGGAAAGTTGCCATGGAACAGTTTGGAGTTCACGTTCAATATCTATGGAATTTGTTTGAGGGCTGACGTGTTGCAGGTATATTCGCTATATCAGCTCAAGATTGTGTATTTGCATTGTTTTCGTGATTACGGTATCATTTATATCAGAATATTGAGAGCGTCCGTAGAACATTCGTTTGGAAATTTGCATAGAACAATAAAATCCATCTAAAAAATTGAGTTTATTGAAGAAGAAAAACCATTATCAACCTTGTTTAAAGCGAAGCTTGTGCATGGCCAACTTTTTCGCACATTGCCATATTTCCAGGATACGATAGCAAGACGAGGAATGAAAGACGGTTTTATGGAAATGTCAAATGAGTTTGAGGAGGTATTAACTATAAGTATAAAAAAACTTGCCTTCTGACAACAAAATGTTCGTTTGGGCAGTGTTTCGAACCGCGGTTGCACAAAGCTCAGAGCTATCTTTTCAGAGAAACCGAGAGATGGAAGACATGTTTTTAGGATTGTCAATTGCACAATGTTGCGACATATTGGACAGGTTTGGCAACTTTTCTCGCGAAAACACAATTTTGTTCCAGATCCGGCAAAATATCCGCCCTTGAAATCAGCGGAGAACCCACAAATGAACACGCTACAAGAATAGAGACCATTCTCGAACGTGTTAAAGGTACCCTACGGGGCGCAGAGTATTACGAACTGACTTTAGACACGGTAGCTCTTTCAACTGAGCTCTACTCTGATTTTTTATTTCGAAATGGACACATCGCTATGAATCCATAACATCAAATTTTCGTCTTGTTCGCTATTTAGCTAATTCAAATGCTACAGTGTCTAACGTCAGTTTGCAATAGAAATCGGCGGCCCGGACTGTACCTTTACAGAATTGACCCTCTCATGTGATCTTTGGTTCATCTCCTACGAAAACTTCTACGGAAAGTTATTAGCAAGGAAACGAGATGTGAAAATTAATCAAGCCAAAAATTTTGGCCATCTCTTGAACGATCGGTTCTATAAAGGTATGCATGCAATTCGTGCATTTATTTCAATTATTTTCCTTTTATGAGTATCGATTAGTTTTGAAGAGTGGACTGACCTATTATATTGTTTACACTTTTTGCAGAAGTCGAGTGCGATGACCTTTCCATTACGCTTTCTCCCTCTTTCAACATGACGGAACAACAAATACTCGATCTCATTAATGGAAAAGATATCAAGCAGCTACGTTTATCTGACGTAAAAGGACCAACAGCCGAAGGCATCATAAACATCATAAAAGTCATTTTTTCCGTTCAATTATATTTTAAAACATTGTTTTTAGGCTTTGCTGGCGAACCAGGTAGACTGCGAGATGAAAATTATTGGGCTTAACATCCATCAAATAAGGGACGAACTCCCCGAGCAGCTGGGATGCGCTTACATGGAAACAAATTTCGATAATGGGGCATCATTCGAAAAATATTATAAGAAGACCGATCGCAATGTTCTCATTTCTTATACTGTTTCTGTCTGCAAAATTTGCGCTGGTAGTGTTCACGGCAAGTGAAATTTCTGCCGATTTCGAAACTATTACACTCAATAATTTGTTGAATCTAGTGTCCGGGTAGGGAGTACGTTATTGACAGCCGTTAATTTCTATTCGTCTAAGTTCACTTAGAGCGGTAGTCTCTCACTTCGCAAGGACGACTAGAAATGATCGGCTGTTAATAACGTACTCCCTACCCCCACACTAGTATAATCATTGGTTGAAGCGACAGAGACGATGAAGGATTGGTAATTGAAATGTTGGAGGGAGATTAAGCTGAAATGTGCCGATATTCTCCACAACTCATACTTTCTGATATTCTGCTGACCAGATGACTGAGCCAGAAGATGCTTCATTTTCTTGTTGATTGCTCCCATGTAGTTATGTACAATAAATATTTTTTGTTTGTTCTTTTCGTTCTAATAAAGTATTGTTGTTTGGCGATACGAGACTGAAGAGAAGAAGCGTTAAAATAACACATCAATCATTTATGTCTACTTGATTGTGCGAGAGCTCTATAAAACGAAAAAAAACATATGTAAGTGGAATTGAGTCTTTCAACTGAACTTTAGATGGCAAGGGAGGGTTGATGGATGTTAATGGAAGAGAGAAAGAGAATGAAGAGAAGATTAAGAAGAAGTGGGGAGAAGGCGAGAGATTACGTTTTTGCATGATAAGGCGATGTGCTGCCAATCCTTCTGACACGCTACTTGAGACTGCTAAGCTCTCTTTATTTCTTGAGACTACATATGTGTATGAACAATGTTGTAGACGGTTATTCACTCTCATGATAATACAAACACCTTATCAAGACGAGATTTATTGAATAATTCACTTGTTCACGAAAATTTGTTCAAGTGAATATTTTTTTAAACAACGAACTTTGAAAACCTACGTTTTATTGTGTTGCAGAGAAGGGACATGTAAACTAGGGGATCAAACACGGTAAATTTGTCGTAATTCTTCTCCGCCGCGCGGTTGTATCATTCCCTCATAGACAACCGCGCTGCGGAGAGGAATGACAACAAATTTACCGATTTTGAACCCCTGATGTAAGCTAAGCAAATGCGTTGGCTACCATCGAATTTGCCCTATATCACCAATAGCAAAATCAGAAATGGTGCAAAACGTTCCGAACAAATAATATAAAACGTATTGAGTATTTGCTTATTTCCAAGTTCTGCTGAACAAAGTTGTGCCATACTTCGTGTGGTCATGCCACACAGTATCAGCAACAATGAACAGTCGAGGAGCGCCGTTTCCCACAGTGCTAATAGCTACTTTTCTGTCCCCCAGCGTGTAACGAAACTCCAAACGAGAGTGCGCAGGGAACCAGAGTCCCTCTTCATCGTAGCGCATGCATTCTTGATTCTCAACCGCGTATGCTCTCTCCTCGAATTCGACCTTCTCTTGTCCAATTTGACGTTCCAGAGCGACCTGAAAATACATATTAGCGTAGGAAATGTGAACATGCACAAATGGAAACATTCTTGGGTGTCGCTAATGGGACGTTATTGACAGCCGTTATTTCGAGCCGTCTAACTTCTCTACATCGCGGTAGTCGCCGCAATGTAGAGAATATGCACAAATGGGGAATTTTCCAAACCCTCTTCATTCTCATCCGAACTCTCACAAATAACCCTCTCGAGGGAGATTATTGTGGATTAAGTTTGAATGACCGACACTAGGGTTTCTACATCAATAGTAAAGCGCATTCCTCGCTCGTCTAATCCACTCGGAGCGGTTGTCTTGCACTCCTAGAGACGGCAGCTCCGCGGAGAATACGCGAATGCGAAATTCACTTTATTATTGATTGAAAAACGCTAATCGATACCTTGAAGTCATCAGAATTGTCGTTGTGTAACCCCCTTGCAGCGCATCTGAGAGATCTTGCAGCGCATCTGAGAGTGCAAGAAAACTAAACACAAGTAAAGACCATGCGAAGATAGATTGGTTGCACCGCGAAATTACCATGCATCCTAGATAAACTGTTACACACAGCACGTACGTTGCGTTTTTTTACCGACTACAACTATCTTGTTTTGTGCGCTATTTCGTCGTGTTTGTGACCATAACCCGTTATTTAGCATGCGTTTCACTCAGATTACTTATTAGAACATGGGATTTAAGGCAACAGTTGCGATGCAAAACACTTAAGGGAGCCACAAAGGGAGATTGTTTTGCATGCACTTTTGGGTTCACTTCTCTGCATTGTCACAGTAGACCGCTCTGACGACGAGAAAGTGGGGAAATGGAGAGAAGTGATCCCGAAAGTGCATGCAAAACAATATCCCTTTACGGCTGCTTTAAATAAGAGAATATTTTTGAGTGATGTCTCCCAATACGAAAGGCAACACTTCGGAAGAGAATGCGGACATCTGAATAATCGAAATCTTGCGCAAACCTGAATTGCATCCCGAATGCTCCGCTTACGAGGGCCGTATGCAAAGGACACTAGCAGTCTCGTTAGGTCTTCCCTGAAGACGAGCGAGAGCAGTTGATCCTCGGACATTGGGAACGGATCACCGTATGATACTAATTCAAGGTAGCCTCCACCCGCTTCTGAAATGCCATCATTGACCAATTTTATCCCCCGACATATTGTATTTAAAGACACAAATTATTTGACTGCATACTAGAAACTACCAAACGCACAACGATGTTGTATATTTAAACTAGTGAAAGCCAATCCTACCTATACTCATCCGATTCGAGCTTCATGAGATTGAGAAACGTTAGTTGTGAGGAGTCTTGGGAAGTTTCATCACCCGAGTGCGGCATTTTATTGTTTCTTTTTCGTATGTTATGCGCCATTTGCATTTTAAAAATAAGTAAGAAAATAATAGCTGTAGAAAGTTGAATAACCTGAACAGAATCTGTCGTTAATGAGGTCGCCTCTTTTCGTAACCATTGCCATTAGGCATAGCTGCCTCTTTTGCGAGAAGAAATGTTCGAAGAGAATTTCTTTCGAAAGATGGGGCATGGGCGAAGTGAAGATGAGCTTGCGGGCTTGATCAAGGAATGGACGAAGGGCTACTACAGTCTCTGCTTCTGGTTCACCAACAACAGTGAGAGAGGAAAAGCCGCCCGATCTGCAAAATTTATTCGGTCAAGATGCAACGCACCCTTTGAGGCGAAAACTCTTCAAGAAAGATTTCTGACGAATCAAAATAGAATAAACGTGCGATAAATTTCCCTGCGCTCTCATTAACCAGGTAGGAACATCCGGTCGTAATAGCAGTGAGACGATAAATGAAGATTTTGGTTCCATTCGCGACAACTTCGTTCTGTCTTTGGTTTCCTCCAGGAGTTCTAAATCGGTTAATTTGTCGCCATTCTTCTCCGCGGCACTGTTATTCATTAGGGAGTGAATGAACAGCAATGCGGAGAGGAATAACGACAAATTTACCGTTTTTGAGTCCATAGTTCCCTCCAGGGGTCCTGAAACGGTAATAAAGTGCATTTCTCATTCGTCTAATCGCAGCAGAGCAGCTGTCTCTACGAGGGACAGAGAACCGCTCCCAGTGTATTCGACGAATGAGAAATGCACTTTATTATCGTTTTAGAAACCCTAGTTGCCTCGTCTCAATTAAAATCGGAGTGACTCACTTATTGAGTATCTTCCTGAAACATTCCTCCATTGATAATCCAATGAACGCATCCTCCATTATAGCCGTCCACTCAGTAATAGGACGAAAACCTTCGCCTTGGTTTTGAATCTAAAGAAGGAGATTAAGACATTTTGAAGCAAAAGTGAAATAAATAAGATGTTTCAAATAAAAAATATTCAAAAGCCGGAACGGTTCAACTTTGGCAGAGTGACATAGCGTGCGAAGGAAGGTGAGAGAGCGCAAGTTAGAGTCTCTGCGCGCCCTCATTTTCGCACGCTTTTTCGCTCTGCCCAAGCTGAACCGTTCCGGCTTTTGAATATTTTAAATTTGAAATATGAAAAAAAAGAATGTCTCACCAGTTGACCACATTCATTGTCATAGTTCATGCCAGTGACGACTCTATTGCATCCATGGCCACAGATGATGAGAGAGAAGTAGCCTCTCGCGAATGTCGTTCGTATCTCGCTCATGTGATCTGTGAAGGTGGCGCAAGTACGGAGAAGCCTTCTGCAATAGAGTTTGACTACCATTTTCGTTTTGCCATTTTGGTATTATAATTATTTGTCACACTCCCCCTCTCACCATAAACCCAATGGAATAAGGGGAAGAACTTGGATTCTGATTTTTCATGTAAACTGATTCGACACTCAACCTATGTTGCGCGTGGAACTTATTCAATAGCATGACAAATGTTCAGAGAAACTATGAAATAACAGGTAAATGAGAGAGTGCGCAGTATGGTTGGCAGTTTGACTAGGTTTTTTTATATGTTTCACCGTTTCTACATATATTGAATTTATAAGAGCTATGAAACATATCCGAAAACCTAGTCAAGCTGCCAACCTTAGTGCGCAGGATGAAATTGAGAATGGGTTCGTACTCCCTATATCAGTTGTTCAGTTTACAAGCTAAATAGCCGTGATATTTTTTAAGGTAAATCGCGAAAAAGACGCTACCGACTGTAGAGTGCGACGGGATGATCGTCAACCAGAAATTTGAGTCTTTTCGATGTGAGGCGAAGTGTGTTCACGTCCGCAGTTGGGAGAAAGGAAAAGGAGAGAAGTTGCACTTCGGGTGGGAGAATATTCAATTCATCCACCATCATGTCCGACATTTCACACTGAAAATGAGGAATAAGGAGGGAAATTCCGAAGCTTCGCATGCTCCAAAGCTGTAAAGAGTAGGGTTTCAAAAACGGTTAATTTGTGGTCATTCTTCTCCGGAGCGCGATTGTCGCACTCCATGACAGACGACAGCTCGGCGAGGAAGAATGACGACAAATTTACCGTTTTTAAACGCGTTGTAAAGATACGAGAATCATTGCTGTGGAAGCTATTGCGATTTTTACCGGGCATGCACAAGGAAGGGAAAGAATGCTAAAAAAATAATTAAGAAAAATGGCTACAATGTCTTATTCCAAAGGCAAAGACGAACAGAATAACGATCGGTGTCACCAAACGTGCTTCATTGAAAGCGATACGGACAAACGGGAACGATCTATACGAATGAATCAACGTCAGGTTGTGATTCATAAGCGAACGAGGAGGAAAAACAAAATATTGACCTATTGCTACAATGACTGGGCAGAAACGATGATGGTATCGTATAGGTCAGGTCTCCAGTACTGGCGTATGAAAACGTTGACGAAGGTGACAGATTCTCTTCCGCTCTTCATTTTCAATGGATGGTTACCTCAGAATATTCTCAAAAAGCGAGTCACTTCGATTTGCATTGAGTGGAGGCAACGAAACAACTGCAACAGTTCAGTTACGATGCATAATATTCTCCGTTTCTATTACTTTTGTAAAGACCTCTTGAATTATGTTTGTCTGCAATTCCCTCCTACAAACTATGAATCGACTTTTGGTGCATTTGCGCTGCACTTGATCTAAGGTTGGCAGTTTGACTAGGTTTTCGGATATGTTTCACAGCTCATATAAATTCAATATATGTAGCCACGGAGAAACATATCCGAAAACCTAGTCAAACTGCCAACCATAACTTGATCTTTCCATTTTTCAATGGCGACTACTTCACATGTCAGCGCTTCCATCAATCAGGTCCGAAAGATTTATTATGTCTAGTCCATTGCAAAATTTTGCTATGACGACAAGAACCAAGCGAGGAGTTATTGTTCGCTTGCTTTTGCCTCACAATGAGTCTTTCTCATAAAGACTCGATAAAAGTGCTTCTATTCAATGGGATTGTCGCAATTCACTCCTCCACTTTGTGGATGCCATTACACATCCCCCTACTGAATATTACGAAACAAGGAATGCACGACAATATTCTCGCTTTCAACTCTTTTCTGCAAACAATACCGAATGTGTCGGCAATTGCACACGCGTGAGTTGTCTACTGGGGCTTGGCAGTTTGAGTACTAGAACGGTTATTTTTCACGAGACCAATAACTGTCAACATCTACCAGTGAAACATAACTGAAAACACGATATTCGATCTTCGTTTCAGCTTCCCGAGTGTGCCGGATGCCATTACAATAAACGTGTCGCTCCCAATAAAACTTGCGCACTCCTTCAAATTGTAATAACTCCTTCGTCAGTCAGTCTTTAGCTAGCCTTCTCAGCCATCTGCAGAACTGCCCACATGTGACAAGACACAATTTGTTTATGCGAAGGTTGCACATATTTAAGATCTTTACAAAAATGCTTACAAAACTTCAGAGATGTCGCTGGTACGGTGTTGTGGTGGTGCAATGGCAGTTATGAACTCTACGGAATTAAGGAGCGAAGCCGATTGGACTTCGGCTGATGTATGATTATCGTCATTCTGTCTACGTAATCAATTAAGCTTTTCTCAGGATGTGTGTCCAAAATGTAATATAACTTTGTATGAGACCATCGACTTCGGCGGGCGAGTATTTTACACAAAAAAAAACAAGTAGCTTTACGATATATTACATTTGAATATGCGAATTTATTGAATTTACCCAGGTACCTAAAACTTAGAAAGAACTGAATTGCCGCAGAACATATTGTTATTATGTATATTCAATAAGACACGTTATTAAATTATTCGAAAAATGTGAACTTTTAAGGAAAACGAAGCAGGTCATTGACCTGCTTCGTTACCTGAGGTCAATGGTGGATCTGCAGGGGTGAACAAGGATTTATTTAACACGTTCCAAGGTTGGGCGGAAGAACCGAAAAGCATCGAATGCAATAAATAAATGCTGTGGAATTTCATTGTCTGTTGCATAGTCGAAACCATTTTTTTTTACTTTAGGAGTTTTGCGTAACTTATAAATATGTATTTTTTTCTTTTACGGAAGGGATAAGAAAGTTTTTGATTCATGAAATGCATGGGCATAAGGTGAATTACACGATAATTGTAGTCTTAGGGCGGTGCCCTGGTTCTCGATCAATGAATAAACTCGGCTTTCAAAACAACAGTTTTATGAAACACTGGAGAAAACAGAAGGAGAGACTTAGTTCTCTCTCTAATACAACCAACAAAACCGGCTGACAGCCGTTCATCAACCAACAAAAACCGAACCAGAACTCGACAATAACGGATTTGGGCCGAGAAAAATAGGCTACCGTATACCTAAGGCCATTCCGTGCAAGAGTGCAATCATGAGCAAATGTTACAGTATCCTTAGTTCAATAGGGAAGATTCCTGCCATAGGTTGATTTAATAAATGAATTCAACGTTATATAAATAAGAAATTATTTACAAAAGTGAAAACATGGTTGACACGAATCCCCTTAACATCAATACATCGAGTGCCCTCTATAAGGTCACTCGGGTGGTCAAAAAGGATAAAATCGGGGAAACTAAGAGCCTCTTAGAAACCCCGATTACATAATGGGCTTTTTGAGAACGAAATATCGGCACCAAAATAAATTACTATATGTACAATAGATACAGCCTTATTATGTATTATGAGTGCTCGAAACCTTCCGGGAACGGGTAGTTCAACAACGTGAAATCGTAGTAGAATATGCGAACGAGGTACTCCATCAGAAATGGAGAGCCTCGTAATCGCCTCTCGAGGAAGGTTCTAGCCTCCGATTGCACGGTCGCATGCCCCGTTCTGCCTTTGTTCACCTCGCTCTTGATGAAGTCGATGGATGAAGAGGAGACCTGAAAAAACACGGTGAGTGACGGGAAAGCCATAAAAGTGAAGAAATGGACTATAGAGGCGCTAAATGATGGCGCATTTGTCCATTTCACCATTATGGCTCAAATATCCATGGCCCTACTCCATTAAACAATTAGGCCGAATTCGATCGCTGTTCTGGATATTTTCTGGAGACATTACTTTTAGGGTTAGCACAACGATTCAGTTAATAGGCTAATTGTAAATGAATACCTTTTGTTGTTCGAGAATCGGCAGTAAATCGGGCAAGAATGTCTCATAGGGGTCTGTGGAGTAGCGTAGGAACTTGTAATTGTCGTATTCTCTGTCCAGGGCGCATCTCCTAAATACACGATCCTAATCCAAAGCGACCGTCATTTACGCAAGAGAGATTCTTAATCGATAGTAAAGTGCATTATTCACCCGTCATATTTCCGAGGAGCTGTTGCCTCTGCATTCATTAGACAAACGTTCCGATTGCATTAGAAGAATGGGAAATTCGCGTTTACTGCCTATTTAGGAATCCTAAAATTTGTACTAACCAGTTTTGAGGGAATATATGCCGATCCTCGTACGTTCTGTGCATTCTCTTCAACTTCAGTTGAGACATGATCCTCGCGTGCTCAGTGATGATAAAACAGGTCATATTCCGTCCGCAGCCGTTGCAGTATCCACGGCCTACGGGGAGACTGAAACAAGGCATTGAACCTGTCGAGAGTGACGATCTGCACGATAAATGGCATGATCTCATCTATTTACTGTGCATTCTGATTGTACTGTTCGGCCAAGTACGATCGTTACGTTTTCTGACCGACTGTCTTTTTCATTTTTTCTTGGTATTTGATTTTTTTCCTGTCTTCCGCTCTTGATTCGGGATATGCTTCAACTGTACAATATATAGATATTTCCGTTTGGTTGCATAATATCGACTATGAGACTCACCGTATGCACTTGTCCACGTATCCAGACAGGAACCTATCGATGGGATCCCTTGTGATCATGGTGAACGTCCAATTGGAAGGAATGCCGCGTTGAATGCCGTACTTCTGCCTCATTGGAGCGACTGCACCGAACTCGTTCCGGCCTTGGCAGAATCTGCATAAGTTCCGTTTATGGCTGGCAATTTCACTTCTTCATGGGTTATGTTTCAACGCTACTATAACCAACAAAGATTTGTAATAATATGATCAGTGTGTATTCTGCCGCAGTAGATGCTTAACATAACCCATAAAGTAAGCAAGCTGCTCTATTGAAGAAAAAACATATTTAGTAGGACTACGGTGAAGGATGCTTTAGGCACAGACAGAGATATCAGGTAAAAGACGGAATGAATGAAAGAAATTCCAAAATCATCCAATTCGCAGTACATTTTGTTGGTTGCTCACCTCACAGGAATGCACTCCTTCGAGAATTCCCTGCCCGACGCGGCAAATTTCTTCTCATTGTAGAGATAACACATGATTGCAGTCATCACTGTGCTCATGCTCTTCTGGATGATGCAAGCCATGAGACCGTATTGAGGGGCCACCTGAAGACATTATGCATTTCGCAGCGATTTTTCTGTTTTTATTTTATTAGATGAGTACCTTTTGGCGATGTGCCAGGCTAATCGTAGTTTTTACAGGGATCTTTGTGTTATGATTTGACATCGGTATCCAAGCATAAGTGCACATTTCTGACGTCTAATTCCCTCGGAGCGATTGTCTCTCTCCTGTGATGGGCAACTGCTCCGAGGGAATTAGACGACAGAAAGATGCACTTATGCTTTGATTTCGTTCCCTTGTTATGATTCCTTCATGATTCCTTCTCTTCTGCACCGTCGAGATCAACTGTTCAGAGCACATTCTATAATCTGGTGACTCACCTTCACCCGCGACTCGAATCGCTTGAACTTGGGGACACACAGTGTGTTGTTGTTGCCCTCGCACATTTCGATTGCCGAGCCTTTGAAGACGCGAGGCGGCAGCGGCTTAAAGGAGCTGTGCCACGAACTTTTATTCTTTGATAGGTGCGAGAGTAAGGTCTAATGAGAGCAAAAAAAAATTGTCTATCAAAATTATTGTCTAATCCTTCAAGAGAGCTTTCTAACATTTACATTCGAAGGGAATTGACTCTCGAAGCGATTGAACAGAGCGATCAATTAGGTACGGTAGATCTCTGTATTTTTCTCTGTGCCCTCTCTCCTTACCGTTCACTCTAAGGAACAGTCTGATCATCGCGAGGGCGCTTCCTCGCTCCCTTGCCGTCTAATTTCTCTGGCCTCTCCTTTGATCTACTGGTCTCTCACCTCCCCCAGATTCTCCAGCACTAGTTCTCCTTGATCAAAGATCCGTCGTAACCTACCGTACTCTTTAACTTTCACACGTTGTATAAAATCAGAGAAACACCAGAAAAATGCGCGACTTTCGCAGCTCTTCCTATCAGCGGGAGGCAAATCGAACGGCGCTTCCAGTTTAGAGATGAAAAAGTTCGTGGCACAGCTCCTTTAATCATTCTGTGATCAAAATGTCAGATATTTGACGATGGGGCTTCTGTATTTTAAACAAACGCGCTGCAATAGGCCATGGAGACTCTGGGTATCGAACCCGAATCTTGCCGGCTGACGAGCATCAATTCTAGAACTATTTAGTCAGCGTGCACTCACATCGTTGTTGGACTTGACGATGAGATCGATTCGCTTCTCCATGTTGTACTCCCCCTGCTGCCTCTCTTTGACCTCCTGCTTCGCCCAGTATTCTTTGTATCTAGACGATTTGCCTGGCAACACTATTGGAGGCTCGACTGGATCCGCCTGCAAATGATGAACAATGCGATTCTAAATAGGTAAATTTGTCGTCATTTTTTTCGTTGCGCGGTTCTCTATCAGGGAGCAGCAGCGTAAAACAAACAAATGTACCGACTTGGAACCCTTGATTATCAATTTCGAATGTCTCAGTTCTGAGTGTCGTTATCATATTTTTTAAAAAAACCTCAATTACCTCAATTACGGTAATGGATAGTCGTTCCCAGATGCAGAACGCGAAGAATATATACACAGTAAACATGCATCCGCAGAAGATGAAACCGCGCAGTACAGCGGATGAAGTGTGCATCTGAACAAAGTACAGTTAAAACAAATTCAAAACAAGACAAGTCGCGGTGGGCCCACAATTGAACGTTAGTGGAACATGACATCATGCACCAGTGTGGTTCAACATGAAACTCGTTGTACGGCTTCTTTAAACCACATGTTACTGAATCAAAAAATTTTTTAACATTGTAAAAGATACTCACTAACCGAAAAAGTAGACTAGAGTGAATCACGATGAAAAATGATCAAACGATGAATGGAAATGGAATTACTACCTCTCATTATCTGTTGCGACGCGGAAACAGTATCTCGGATTAGATTGAGTCACCACTACTTTATTGCGGAAATGACATCATGTAATGGGACAAATTATAGAGAGATCAATCAACATTACAATCAGTCGATAATTTAGCTTTCAGCTACATTTACACCATATTTGTCTATATGACCATGTCGATAGGTGGTTTTTCATGCTGTGCTGTGGCATTTTCGGATGGTTTGTCGATGAAGATAATGACCACACAGACAATGTAAACGATACTCAGAAGCACTCCAATGATCCTCAATGCAAGAGCGGTAACTGCAAAAAATAACAAATAAGGGAAAAGGGCAAGCAGCAACATTCCCGTGAATTTTGGCCCTCATCGTCAACAGAGTGCCAGATATTGGCGACATACTGTTAAATCAAAAGACACACTCGTAATGCGCAATCACTCGTTATAATGGCGCTAATGTCCGTGGCTCACTTGTTCATCAACCGAAATTCACAATAATGCGCAATTCGTTGACAAAATAAAAATAACCTTCGCTGGCCGATCCAATGACGTATGAAAATCCTACGAAGAATATCGCGTACGCGATGAAAAATGCCAAATTAGTCAACTGAAAGGAATAGTCCAAAAGTGTGAATTCCATTTTAAAAACTCTTTCTAGACACTGAACGATGTTGCTATTCTTCTCGTAATTCTAACGGCTATGGCACCTATGGTAGTCAGAAAAAGGCCTTGATCTCCAGGCCTTCTCGGGATGAAAACTTTGAGGTAAAGAAAGACTATCTGCCGCAGTCTTCTGGGACTTCCTACCGTTATCTCAACACCCGGCAGCGCCAACACCGACGCATCGTTAGCGAGCGATCTAATAACAAGCAAGACAACTGATAAAAACGTTATCACGACAATCACGAATATCCAATCCTGAAAAAGATTTAATTAATGCTGATCCTATGAACAATAACGAACACATGACGATACAAGCATTGCAGCGACAGTTGCAGTCACGCAAATCGAGCATAGAAGCTGGAATATCGTACATGTCCAAGCTCCAAACTGGGAAATTAATTGAACGGGTGAAAACTATTTGCACCATGAAAAAGTATAAAATAATACTGAAATCCATGAATGATTTTTTTTCTCGCTCAAATGACCATTCTTATGACAAGATGCTTACTTTAGAGCAGTTTGACGGTGGATCCTTTTCCATCTACTAGTCCGATGCACCCAGGTAATTGCGAATGCGTGATCTCTGCCCGATCAAATGTACACCGTGAGCTCTTCTGTATCCAATATTCAATCGGTAATTGCTGATCGTGTATCATTCGGACATTATTCTCTACTAAATCTCTTTCATCTCTCGAAATCATAGAGAAAATTTCGGAGGGGCTTTTGTGAGGGTGAAACCAACAGGTTGCGACAAAAGATTACGGACCATAAGCTCTTGAAGCGTGCAGGTGTACCCAATTTGGTAGTTGAGAGAAAAGGTGACGAGTTCGATGAAAGCGAGTGACTAGGGCATAAGATGTTAAGCAATGAATACTTTCTCGTTCGAAGAGTACCACTTCCTTTCAATTGACTGTTTTCAATATCTGCCGGTCCATGGAATTGCCTTGGGCAGAAATTCAGTATGGCAAAATGAGCATGGTAGAGTGTCGCATGCGAGTCGTTTAGTGCATTCGTCGTGTCTCTACTCTGTTGCTCCAAAATTCAAAGACAACCGCTTCTCAGAGAGTAGAGACACGACGACTGCACTAAACGACTCGCATGCGACACCCTAGAGCATGGAGTGATCAAGGACCCCGTCCCTCTGCATTCTCAGTCTAGTCGTGCAGGTTGTTATCATGCCTAGTGAAGGAATTTGTCAACATTTATGCATAAGAACAAGAGTTCGGTTGTTCTTCCGCGTATATTTCCACTCTGTAGTTTATTTATTCCTGGTTCCGTTACAAAAGCGAATTATTAATAGGTTTTGAATCTCTCTGCAAGATAAACACAGTTCTTACACTCTACCGTGCAAGAACTGCATTTATCTTGAACTGTATTTAACTGTAAACACTTCCTGTTAGCGAACGCAGAAAAAATGGCAGCGTGCATTCCATCTGGCTGTTTTCCCTATCGCGCAGTCGTGCCAAAGATCTAGATGAACGGGTGACTGAGGCTGCAGAGAGAAGGAATGTACTTTGCTGTTCATTCTACCCCTGAATACTTGTTGTTGCACCCTATCGTGCATGTGGACACGACACAACACTTCCTGCTAGCGAAGGCAGAAAGAATGGCAGTGTGCATTCCATCATTCTGTTTTCTCTATCGCGCAGTCGTGCCAAAGATCTTGATGACCGGATGATTGAGTCTGCAGAGAGAAGGAATGTACTTTGCTGTTCATTCCACCCCTCACTACTAGGGTTTCTAATTCCGGAGTAGAGTGCATTCGTCTGTTGTCTGATTCAAGAGGAGCGGTTGTCTATGGCATGAATGAGACAACCGCTCCTCTGGAAACAGACAGCAAACGAATGCACTCTACTCCCGATTTAGAAACCCTACTCACTACTTCCTATTATCAGTGCAAATTCCGTCTTGTTGACACACCACGTTTCTATTTCCTCCTGTATTCACGGCTACACTACCACTGCAACGAGATAAAAGTGTAGTGGTGACCACAACACGCCTTTCACATCGATAACTTTCTCCCCATCACAGGATGGCGGCCCTTGCATGGCTTCTCATAGCCTTCATCGTGTATCTACTCGTATTCCATAGGAAGAGGATCGTCGAATTTACAGTCATGGCATATCGGGCCTACTGGGCCCTCAAGAAGATTCCTGGTAAGGATCATCTCTTCGGGTGAAAGATGGTAGTGCCAAAATGGTGAAATGTGGCTGATGACAAAGATAGCGCGTCTGTCCGTTTCATCGCTATGGTGCTATTCTCTTCTTCATCATCTCCATGCATTTCCGGTCCCAACGCCTATCCCCTCATCGGAAGTGCTCTCGCGTTCAAGCTGAACAGTGTTGGTGAGCGTCTTATGAGCCCTGAAATGAGTTTTTGGTGCACTTGTAGACTTTACTTTTCAATTGGAGGACTGGGCCCGAGAGTATCTCTTCAATTCTCCACAGAAGAATGGTCTCGTCGCTGCATGGGTTGGACCTGTGCCTCTCGTCTTCGTTCTTCTTCCTGATCACATTAAAGTGGGTGAAAGACAAGAGCGCCATTCCTGTGAGATGGACTCACTGATTATTTCACCATTATGGCGCAAAAGTCCATGGCGCTCCCGTCTTTGAGCACATTAATTCGCTTCTAGTCTCGTTTGGTTCCACTCAAGAGTCATTTGAGGTTATAATGGAGAGTTCGACGCTTATCAGCAAACCTTCCCAGTATGACATAATCAGCGAATGGATAGGAACAGGACTTCTCACGAGGTGCCAATCTCTTCTGCTAGTTCCATTCAACTTGTGATCTTGATCGCAAAATCAGCAGTAATGTGCATTTCTCAGTCGTCATATCCCACCGTTGTCTATCAGCGCGTATAGAAAGTTGCTCTAAGTGAATCAGCTAAGGGAGAAATGCACTTTTACTGTTGATTATGAAACCCTGGAGTCAATCTCTTACGCGCTTTCTCTCAACGTTTGTTCTTGAGCACAAACGAGAAATGGTTCGCGCGTCGCAAGATGCTCACTCCTGCATTTCACTTCAACGTGCTCAAGTTGTACACGCAAGTGTTTATTCGACAAGGAGCGGTGAATTATGGACCATAATCTCAAGAAAATTGGTATCGTAGATCTTGGTTGAGCAACTGGAGCCATTCGCGGATACAGGGAGAGAAGTTGAGATATTCCCATTTGTGAAGAGATGTGCTCTTGACATCATCTGTGGTGAGAGAAGTCAAGGATGAAAGACATCTGCGCCAAGGACACTTGTACCACAATGATTAAATTATCATTAGTGTTCATTCCACTATAGTGGCGCAGTTGTCCATGGCGCAATTGATTTTCATCAAAATGCAGTAGATGTTCCTTCCTTTCAGAAACAGCGATGGGAACTGAGATGAACACTCAGACTGGAATGAATGCAGACTATGTCGATGCTGTTGTCAGAATATCTGACATCATCTGGAGCTATGAAAGGTTTGCGCAAAGAAACAGTTACTGTTGACCTTCTCATCAGATTCCCGTGGTTGTGGGTGAAGTTCATTTGGTATGGACTGCAGATTGGATTCGAGTTCGACAGACTAGTCAAGATGACAAATGACTTCACCAGAAAGGTTGCATAATCGAGAACTCATGAATAGAAGAGATGATCAGGTGATTGGTGATCGAAGGAAGGCTCTGGAAGAAGAAGGAATGGATGACGATCCGAAGAAAGAATTGACTGAGGAAGAGGTATTGTTCATATATACCTAGTTGATATACCGAGTACGAACACTTTGTTCGGCTGACGAGGATGACTTTCAACTTAGTTTACAGTAACATCAATTCGGATGAATCATTCAATGTCCAACCGATTTCTGTTGAAGGTGAAGAAGAAGAAACTTGTCTTCCTCGATCTTCTCCTCAAAATGCAGAAGGCGAATTCATTGACTGACGAAGACATAAGAGAAGAAGTGGACACATTCATGTTCGAAGGTTATTTATGTTTCTTGAGTGTCATCGTGAATGCTCACTTGAGGTCATGACACAACAGCGTCTTCCATGGGATTCACCATTTGGTTCCTTGGCCAGTACCCGGAGTGTCAGGTCCCAATCTCTTCTCTTCTTCATTCAGCCCCTATCTTACAGAAGAAACTGCACGAGGAGTTGTATTCAGTGTTCGGAGATACAATGAGAGATCCAGATGAGAATGACATGAAGAAGTTGGTGTATCTGGAGAGATGCATCAAGGAATCATTGAGGTACATGGCGCAATCAATCGTTCAATAAATATTAGACGGATACACTTTACGATCATTAATGAAATCCCCTGTTATCAATACTCTTCCACCATGAGTCGTCTTATCTTCCTTTGCAGATTGATGCCTTCAGTACCTCTTCTCGCAAGATTTCTAACCCATGATGTGGATCTCGGTTTAACTCTTCCCCTTTATTACTCAAAACTTCGTTCAGATGGACTTATTCTGCCCAAGAACATGACTGTTGTTTTCTCTCCTATAATCACTCAGCGAGATCCATTCGTATGTTTCTCTATCCTTCATCCAATGTAGAATCTTTCAGTCTTGGGATTACCCCGAGAGCTTCCATCCTGACCACTTCGAACCTGAGAAGGTGTCCTTGCCTGTTTTACCTTAATTTACCAAATATTACTATAGGTGGCAGCCCGCCATCCCTATGCCTATTTTCCTTTCTCTGCGGGACCCAGAAACTGCATTGGTGATATTTTCAACTGTTCATTCAAGTAATGAGGTCTTATGTATTTCAGGTCAGAAGTTCGCTCTTGGTGAAGAGAAGGTCGTCCTGTCGTGGTTCTTCAGAAAGTATCGTGTAGAGAGTGTGGAGCCATTCCCTGGAAACAGATGTGTACCAGAGGTAAGAATGAAATCGGAAGAGAAGAGAGAAGGAATGTGTCAGGTGATTCTCAAACCGCACTGTGGATTCCCTGTCAGACTGTACAAACACTCACCATCACAAGTACTCTCATCAATGGAATAGTTCATTTTGCTAGCGATTAATGAGAGATGTAAATAAATTTGTAAATAGTCCTTTTTGTAGTCTCAGGCCTCGCGTTCATTGTGTTTATGTATCGAGTGAACAAGGGCAATTAATATTTATATTCGATGATAAGATTTTTTTCAATTTTGAATGACGATAAATGAAGACAAATGGTTGGATCTGTGCTGAGCTGAACCTGCTGAATGAACAAATCCCCCGATCGAATCCGTTCGCCGTCTATGAAATTGGGAGTGAGAGGTGCTAAAGGGGATTGCCATTCAGTGCCGATTATCGACTGTTCTCTGCGTTCATTTATTCTTTTCCATTCATTGTTGATTTGAAGTCTACTGCATATATTACTTGGACGTTACAGCAATTCCGTGAAATAATGTTCAATTGGCCTATGATCCGGCGATTTTGCATCGTCATCATTATCTCTTCGACGTTGTCCATAATCGCTGTGGACATGGTGTCAAAGCAGAGACAGTACAATAAGGCCGTGGACGAGGTAATAGTCTCGTCATACGAATGTTGCATCCTCTGTAGACTTTGTGCTATATAAACACAAATATAATGCTTACACCGGCAATTGAACACTAATTTAGCTTCTTGTCATATTAGTGTGGTTTGGCTTCCGAACGGAAAACATATTTCGTTGCCATGCAAATGCTCTTTTCCACTGTAGAAACCGAAATTACAGATATCTCATTATCCAGTAGCCAAGGGTGAGGACCCAACGATCAAGAGATACGACAGAGAGGCGGAAAGAGAGAAGAATATCAGTGAATACAATTTGGGAAGGATAGACTTAATTAAACTGGCCAATAGCGATGTGAGTTTCATGTCAATCATTTCCCCTGATAAAACCTCGTTAAACAATTGCTCGCTCAAGTCAAGGATAAAAGAAACAAAACATTTGAACAACAGAAATTTATTAACATCAGTGATTACAATCTGTGAAGGATCATCTGTTGCAGCCTCTTCCTCCTCGTCTACTGAATGGAACAGCGGATGAAATGTGTTCATCTTCTGGCAATAACAACTTCGTCTGCATTCCTAAGTTCAAAAGGATTGAGACGCGATTGAGGGCAAGTTCAACTTTTCCGTTGCGAACTTTTCTGTTGTGACGTCATCAGTCAATATTTCAAATCGATATTTCGTAATGTTCAGGTTGCCCCCAAGTACAACCTCATGACGTGCATAATCCAGAAGAGTATGAGCACAGTGATGTCAGCCATATTCTGTTTCCTCTTCAACGAGGCTGCATTTCTGGCTGCCAATAGGGAATTCGCGAAGGAATGTGGCAAGCTTAGGTAAACAATTCGTAGAAACGGGTATCTAATATTATATTTTGAATCGAGCAAGAAGAAAACACTAGGGTATCGCAAATGGGAAATTATTGACAGCCGTTCATTTCTAGCAGTCTAACTTCTCCACATAACGATTGTCGCCGCGTTGTAGAGAAGAAAGCTAAAGAATGAAGTTAGATGGATTGAAATGACCGGCTGTCAATTATTTCCCATTTGCGACACCCTAGAAAACACCCTTGAAGATGCCAGATTTCGTATTACCAGCGCCCGCTGAAACACACACGTTTCAGGCTCCGAACAACATGAAAATTATATTCTTTGTCTAATAAATAAACATACGATTTTCATTCCTACTTCATTTTGCGCGCTACTATTATACTATTCCTGGACAAGTTATGTTTCTTCATTAAAATATTTTTTTAGATTTTGTCAAAAGAAGAACGAATTCAACAACGTTGGCAAGTTCCGCAAGGCTCTCGCGATCAGAGAGGAGGACCAGAATGCATGGGCTTTTCTCATGATAACCAGGTGAGATGAACAATCATTGGAACCACGGGGGATATACGCACTGTTGAATATTGACCGTATAAATTCGCCTACTTTACATGTTTTGGCAATGCTTCTGTTGCAAAAAAAAAGATTTTTGCAGGGACCCAGTGGAACGGTTCATGTCTGGCTACATCGACAAGTGTATCAGGTTGACGCTTATTATTCTCAAATGGTTTAATCATTTTTCTTGACGTAAAATGAACTCTATGACAATTTCAATTGAGGCTGCCTCAACCCAAGAATTATTGCAACGGCTGCGGGAGGAACATGACTTGGTAAAAGGGAGATTAAAATATAATAATATAAATTATTTCAGTTTCATCACAACTGAATACGACCGCATGGCTTCACAATTGAAGAAAAAGAAATTGTTGAGAACATTCGAAGACATGCACTTCTTTCCGCAGAATTGGTAAGCTTTTAAAAACTATACATTGTAAAAAGATCTTTTTAGGAGATGTGACCTGGAGAAGGAATACGATAACTATAGCTTCCTTCGATATTCCAGTGACCCTTCAAAACAATTTGTCGAAGATCTTGTTCCTGTTTTGCGAAAGCAGAAGGTGCATTTATTTATTTATTTTACTCTCAAAGAAATATAAAGGAAAGCAATGTCGACAATTCATCAAGTAGTAATGACGCATTTGAAACTTATTCATATCGCATCGCAAGCAGTTTTCAATTTCGCGCTCTATCGTCTTTTCTGCGGGTGTCATTTGCGCCATAATGGCGAAAATGGGCACCGATAATTACGACATCGATGGCGCATCTGTCAATATTACCATTGGGGTGCAAATGTCCATGACGCTCCTATTATTGGATTAAAGTGTTCCGGAAGCTTCAAATGCCGTTCTCGAATAACTCGTTTAGTTTTCATCTTCACGTTTTGATGTAAGCAACAAAGTTGTTCGTTTCGTCAACAGCATCAATTTTCATGTTGGTGCAGGGTGCGCCATAATTACCCGACCGAATTATGTTTTGTTCTGCAATTTTTCTCAGTGCTTGAATAACAATGATCACTGCATATTATATTCCAGAGTGCACCACAAA
>JACMIF010000506.1:0-14361 GCA_014805445.1 Diplogasteroides magnus | reverse complement strand
ATTTTACTAATGAAAAATCCCTGAAGTTAGAAATCGGCGCGCCATTTTCTAATGGCGTGGCAAATGTTTCGTCCAACAACAAATTTAACACTGCAGCGGTATGTTTTGATAAGTGCGCGGGAATTTAGGATCATATACCCTACTATCACTATAAAATAAGATATGATCATAGGCTTTCATATTCTTGATATACCAGCGATAATACGAGTTCGGGTAATTATGGCGCACCCTGTAGTATTTCATGAAAATGAATACGGTAGGAGTTATGAGTTGTGCGGAAATGGCCTGCGCGGAAGGGTCTTGTGCAGAAATGTCTTGTGCAGAAGTGTATGTGCGCAAATTTCGTGATCCAGAAATAAAATATGTTTCAAACACTGCATATAATATGCGTGAAATATGTTTATGCCTGTTATCCGACGCAAATCAGAATGGGGAGTCAACGGAGCCATCTTCCCAGGCAGGCTTACCCAATAATATCTTTCTCCTACCTTTTTCTCGACAGTAACAGAAGATTCAACAAATTATTTCACAATTTTCCAGGTATCCGAAACCTCGATCGACTTCATTCGATCTCAGCTGTCAAAGGGACGGACGTTACATTCCACAATACAATCTGATGCCCGAACCTTCTTAACGAATCGATTACGGTCTTCCCCGTATCTGATGGAGTTCATTATACGAATGTTCTACTACGACTTCAAACTGTTCAATTACCCGTTTCCAGAAGAATTTTGAATGTTTTTGCTCTGAGGCCGGGAACGATGCTACTGTTCAAGTTTATAGAAAACCAGATAAATGAATTCGCTGAAGCTTATGATACATTTCAAATACGAAAAATAGAACGGCAGGAATTTACGAATCACAGACACAGTAAATAATCCCTTCGATCGATTTAAGCTCTAAACGTGTAAGCGGTGGAAGGGGGAAATCTACTGCGTTCTTCAATGACGCGGGTTGCTTTCATTCTTTTTTTCCTAATAGATCAAGGAAGGGGGGGAGGGGTTGAACTACACGAGCGCCAGCGTCATTTGCGTCTACTTCACAAATGGCTACTTCATCAGTATGATGCAAATACCCACCTCGTGTCTTTCTTTCTTTTACGAGCAATTCATCATCATTGGTCCTTTCTCCAGTAGAATTATGCTTTCAGATGTTCTACATGTCTCCTCTGCTACAAAGATCTGTCCTGTTGGCACTCTTTGTTCTGTCTTCTCTATTGCTACTGGTTGACTACGCTTCAGATCCATTTGGAAGAGATATTTACAGGGTAATAATTCTTCATTATACACTGTTTACGTGGTAAATTACGAGGAAATGGTGGGAATATTCACCCTTTTTGGCTCATCAGCTATATTAGTTCAGAACTAAATGGCGAGATTGTTTTCAGGTAGAAATCGAGGTCACTGTCTCTCCAAGAGTTGAAAAAGTTGACGTTTCGAAGAACCTTCGATACAGGGACAAGGATACCGAAAGAGAGAGGAAGAAGGGCGACTACAACATGGAACAGAGAATGGATCTCATTATCATGGCGAACAATGATGTGGGCAAAGTTTCATCTTCATTTATCCTACGTATCTAGTTCCCCCAAATAAATATCTTTTCCCCGTGTTTTATGACATTTATGATTAGAACAAACTGTATACGGAATATTATAATATTATCTATGTCGAACTGGCAAGCATCATATCATTTGAGCACCCGTGGCCCGGCATATTTAGCCAGTAATGAAACACAACAGGCGCGAATTTATGTTTCAAAATTTCAGACTCTCCCTACACGGCGGAACAATCGTACGGCGAAAGTGATGTGTGAGGGCTCCAACGACATTTGCGTTCCGAAATTGAAGCGATTCGAGTCGAGGCTTGCTGTAAGTTGATCAATATGACGTCATCAATCGATTGATGATGACGTCATCAATTGATACTGATCTGTGAAGTGAGCTTTTGTTTTCCCAAAAAATATGTTTCACAGCAAACATAATGCATTCATTTGGTAACAATAAGAAACAAAGCTTTGACAGTGACAGAGTAAAAACTTAATATTGAATTGTCAGGCTGGAACATTGATTGATGACACTGATGACGCCATAGACTATGGCTCATTGTTACCAAACCTTCCATTATGACGTCATCATACAAAAGAAGAATAATATAGAATATGATTCATTCAGTCAACGCCCCGCTACAGCCTCGCCTCGTGTATCGTACAGAAGAGTATGAGTACCATCATGGTGAGGAAAAGCCGACATGCATACAAAAATTAATTAAAATTATTTTAAATTAATTTAATTCACTAATATCCGTTTTCAGGCAGCCATCATGTGCTATCTCTTCAACGAAGATAGATTCATCGAAGCGGGCAGAGAATTAGCGAAGGAGTGTATTCCAGTGAGGTCAATTCCTGTTTATTTTCTTTTCCGCAGAAAAGATGCATTAGAGTGAAAAAGGCGTCAAAAGTTACATATTTAGGTTCTGCCAAGGCAAAAACGAGTTCGCGTCGGTGTCGCAAGTGCGACAGAAGCATCGAATCAGAGAGGGACAGCCAACGAATTGGACCTTCACCCTGATCACCAGGGACCCCATCGATCGATTTCTGTCCGGATTCATTGACAAGTGCATACGGTAATGAATAATGTCAGCAATGACCATTTCATATATTCGAAAATATCCTAGACGAAAGCATCGGGTTGATTGAGATATAGAGCTTTTTTTATTTGTTGGCATGTTTTTTGATAATTTTTTTAAAAAAATTTCGCTATTTTCAAGAGACACCCATCGAATGGGCTATTGCAATGCTTGCGGTAGGAACATGACCTGCTTCATTCTCACTGAATATGCAAGGTAATTGAATTGATTATAAATATTATTTTAGAAAAGAAAAAATAGAGTATGAACAAAAAAAGTGTTAGTTGGTTCATTGTCAGAATAAGGAGTGAAGCAGAGAGTAAGAACATGCCGAAGACCTACGAAGACAGACACTTCTTCCCACAGAACTGGTGAGTTTAGATACGTGTTATGTATTTTTTCTTCGCACGGCAGCTATCTCATCCCCTGATAGACAACGGCGTTGCGGAGAAAATAGAGGACAAATTTACCGATTTAACACCCCTTGATAACAGATAATCACTTGTAAAAACTATTCATTCGCAGGAGGTGCAATCTTGATGAGGAATACTTCAACTACAAGTTCCTTCGTTATTCGAGTGACCCGAGTGAGACTCTGCTCGAGGACCTGGTACCGATACTCGAACAACATAATGTGAGAGCAACGACACATTTTCGTATCACTGTGACCATAGTATTGGCACAATACGTTGAAGCTTTTGGTCAGAGAGATGATGAAATAGCACACACTAGAGGTGGCATAGTCACGGGCAGATCAACTTGGTTTACGCAATAGTAGATCATTCTTCAGGTACCCGCCACCTCCATCTCGCACATCAAATCTGAGCTGATTAAAAGTAGAACCGTCCACTCGACAGTGCAATCTGAGGCCAGAATCTTCTTCGAGGAACGATTAAAGAGCTCACCATTCCTGATGGAGTATCTGATCAGAATGTTCTACTACGATTTTACTCTGTTCAATTATCGATTGCCTCATGGCTTTTAGGGTTGACTAAACGTAAGTTATTGATATGGAAAGGCGACCGTAGATTGGTGTTGTGAGAATGTAAACTTGACGCAATCAGCACGCTCACGTCCAATTAAGCTTTCAACTTGACCTTTTTCACAGCATCTCGAACTGGGTGAATGAGAGATGAATCTTTTATCATTGTAATATGTATCATGTCTGAACTGTTATTCCTGGTACGCATATCGTTCTTCGAAAAACGGCGAAAAGGCATTGCTCGTGGTCTTATTTGCACAGTCAGGACAGGAATATGTAGTGATTATATCCATTTACGTTCGATCTGTCTTCTTCCTTACCCATAATTACGCGTTTTCAATTATATCATTGATAAGTAATTTATTTCCACGGAAAAGGAGCTAGGCAATATCTGTTTATTTCTGATATAACTTGCTTTCGTTCCCTCTAAAAGAACTGCTCTTTCAGGAATGAGTGAATCTGCTGTTCTACCTAATTTGCCAGTAGAGATATTGGAGAAGATTTTCCTCGAATTGGATCACGCGGATGTAAAGGCCCTTCAAAAGACATGTGTTCGACTAACGAAACTCCAGTTTCGTCTTGACGATATCTGGATACAAATGGAGTTTGACCCTGATGACAAAGCTGAAATAACTTTCACTTGCATTGACAGAAATAAGATTGCATATCTAAAGTTCGAACGAGGGCTATGCGTTAAGAATACATTCTTCGCGCGTCGCCCATGGCTTCAAGACCAATCAATCGACTACCATATCAATTTCTACACTAGGACCATGAAGAGCGGCGAAGTAGTAATCTGGGGAGATCCTAAAGGAATCGATTCAGATTTACTTAACAGGATCTTGGCTTGTGCCAATTCTCTTCGACTATACCGTAAATATTCACAATGAAATAGCACTTACATTCTACATAAATATTTCAGGCGACGGTTCTTCCCAGTTCCATAGACTGACAGATGAGCATCTTTACCAATATGCGACTAGAAAAAGAACATTAGTCGTTGAAGTTTTTTCTTCAATTTCCCTTATAACAGCTAAAGGATGCCGGGATGCTATACAGGTACGATCGGGTGCATTTTAAAGGCACTGTGCACTGGTCAGAAAACTCTTTTATGGTTGACAATTGCCTTAGCGCTCAATCATCTTTACTTTCACTTGTTAAAAACATTGAAAACAACAGGAATGACCGTCTTGATTAGGGCTACAAAATTGTTGTTGACAGTAAATCGATACACCCAGCGGTTAAAAAGATATATCGATTGTCCGGGAAATTCCGTGCGGGACCATTTACTAAATTTATTGAAATGGTCCCGCACGGAATTTCCAGGACAATCGATATATCTCTTTAATCTTTGGATGTATCGATTTACTGTCAACAGAAATTTTGTAGCCCTGATCAAGACGGTCATCCATGTTATTTTCATTATTTTTAACAAATGAAAATGAAGAAGATTCAGCGCTGAGACTATTGTCAACCAAAAAACAGTTTTCTGACCAGTGCATAGTGCCTTTAAGTGTGCTGAAACTCTACCATTTATTGGCAGAGTTTCATTGAATTGTAAATGTCGTTTTCTATCCGTAAGCGAAAGAGAAATTTTAGGAGTTGCTTACATCATCTTCGGATAAAAAACGGATCTATTTCCGTGTTGCCGAGGATTTCGACTTCGCTGTTCTCGAAGAGATTCGAACTGATGAATCAATTGACAAATCTGATACTTCTGTGCATTATACACGTCAGAATCGTCATGTCATCGTGAATTTACCGTCAAATAGATGGAATGCTGATTTTCGCATTGAATTATATTCTATTTGATATTCTAATTCGATTTGAATTTTATGCAAAACATTGCTGTCCTCATTTCGTGATACATTTTGTGAATGAAACAGAATTTTACGCCCTATACATTGATATACAGTTGTTAATTTTTTGTGATTTAAAATCTAGTCGCACGACTTCGTTTTGAGTATTAGATAACATACGCACAGACACTTCCGAAAAAATTGCATTGCACTCCAGTCTTTCGCTCATGAATCTCTCGACGCATCTAATAGGCAGTAGCGCCGAATATACTTATAAGTAGGGTGCGTCAAGGAAAGCAGTTGAAGGAGCTCTTGGATGTATGCCTGTCCAAAGCGATTGGGGCGGGGCTTGTGGATGTCGATCAACGAAAAACGGCGAACGGGCATTGCTTGTGGTCTTCTTCGATACACAGTCAGGCCAGGACTAATGTCAAAATGCGGATCTGTCCATTTACATTAATTCTGTCCTCTTCCTGGCTCATAATTTTTTTTTATTATATCACGACCTATATTTTCCGTCTTTGAACGGAAAATATAAGTCACGAGGTAATACTTGTGTATTTCTGATATAACTTCGTTATCTCTAAATAATTTATCTTTTCAGATATGGGTGAACCTGCTATTCTACCTAATTTGCCAGTTGAGATATTGGAGAAAATCTTCCTCGAACTGGATCATAATGATGTCAAGGCCCTTAAAAAGACATGTGTTCGGCTAGCGAAACTCCAATTTCGTCTTGACTATATCTGGATACAAATGAATTTTGTCTCCGATAGCAAAGCTGAAATATCATTGAAGTTAAAGAAAGAAGATATCAGAAAGAAGTATCTAGAATTTGAAGGAGGGAGATGCGTTAAGAATAGTTTCACCGGGCGTCACCCTTGGCTCCTGAACAAATCTCTCGACTACTGTATGAATTTCTACACTAGGAACATGAAAAGCAGCGAAGTAGTGATCTTTGGTGATCCCAAAGGAATCGATTCGGAGATACTTAACAGGATCTTGACTTGTGCTACTGCTCTCCGACTATATATCAATGGTTTGTAATGAAATATGATTTGCATCTTCTCAACAAATATTTCAGACGACGGTAATTTCGATTTCCATAGACTGGCCGACCAACATCTCTACGAATATGCCACTGGAAAAAGTTCAATAGACGTTCACGTGCATTCTTCAATTTCTCTAATAACAGCTAAAGGATGCCGGGATACTATTCAAGTACGATCGTGTGCATTTTCACTGTTTAGAAACTCTTCCACAAATCGCGAGCGCCCAACATTGAAGTGAATTTAATGTCAAGTTCTAGGAATAGTTGTAATATAAAGAAACATTTCAGGAGCTGCTCACATCGTCTTCAGATGGAAAATGGCTCCGTTTTCGCGTTGCCGAGGATTTCGACTTCGCTGTACTCGAAGAAATTCGGGCTGACGAAAACATTGAAAAGTCTGGTACATCTTTGTGTTATACACGTCAGAATCGTTGCGTCCCCGCTATATTGCCATCAGAGCAATATGGAATCTGGTTAGATATTGAATCATTTTCCATTTGATCCTATACTTCAGTAAACTGATTATGTAAAACAATATTCCCTTTTTCTGACCCATTTTAGAGAATTAACTATTATTTTACGTCCTATGTATTGATATTCCTTACCTTTGTTCAATCATTGTATGATTTTAAAGAACATTCATGATGTCATGTTGCATTTTGAGTGGATATTAATGTATTGTGATGAGTCTTTCCAAATTCTACAGTATTGAGTACTGTAGCCTCTCTGTTCTCAGCAAGTGTACGTTATTGGTAGCGTGCACATGATAATAAGGACTGCGGAGTGCAACCACAGCTATTCCGTGCACTTTCGATGTATCGATTGACATCGAAAATGAGTCAGTCGAACAGCAGATCAGAAGGTTATTTACAATTTTCTCCCAAGTCGCCCACTTTTCCGCTGCAACCCTGTAGTTTTAGGAATCTACATATTGTTGCACTCGGTGCAGCTCTCCTGGGCATTGTCATTTCATCGTTCTGTCTGGGCATTGATTGGACCTCTCTTAGGTCATAGTTACACAAGAGAAGACAGAGAATTAGAGAAACAAAGAAAAGTGCGAGGTAGAATCTCGAGACCATATCTCAGTCTTTCTGACATACATGCATTTTCCTCTTTCTTCGTTCGTAAGGTGCCCCAAACATCATGATCATTTTTTCGAGCAAAACTTTGGCCTTGTCTTGCGAAACTTAAAAAAAGAAACAACCAACTTTATATATTTATTTATTTATTCATACATCAATTGATGATGATTTATCAGTGTGTAGCGGGCAGTGGCTAAATATTAGTCTTTCCAAATATTAAGTACAAATTCGCACTCGCTTCTGAACTGCAATTACAGATACAATGCCACGTTTTCTCGGATTTCGTTTCTGCTTGTCTTCTTTCAAGAAAAATCAAAAGAAAGGTGATATTTAATAAAATAAGCATCTACCGATGAGATTTATCACCTACGAATTAGAAAATTATGGCCGGAAGATTTTTCCTACTATTGTGTCAACCGCCGCATTCGGTTTCCTAGCACTTTAATACTCAACGAGTTAGGAAGCGCAATGTTCGGGATTGCTAGCACGGGATAAGCTGGGTGTAATCATCAATAACGTTCTTTTCGCTCTAAATTACAAAATGTGAAAACAAGCTTCAGTTTTACTGAAGCGATCTGCATAGAACAATGGTTATAGAGTATTAGTGTATTTTTCTGTGACAATAGTTGCAATTACTGAGAGATGGTATTGTGAGCCTTGTTCATCAATTCTCAGTCTTTCACTATGTTGCATGATGTCGATTCGCTGCTAGGTACTATAAAATGCTTAGAAAAAGACAGGGGAATGAAATTAGTATCTATTGAACCACGAATTTCTCCATATTGTGAATGTTTCACGTTTAGACAAAAATGCTTCATCTATCATTACTTTGGGGACACCCTAATAAATGTTCAGCTCTTTCAGATATGAATGAATCTACTGTTCTGTCTCGTTTGCCATATGAGATATTGGAGAGAATTTTTCTCGAATTGGATCATTCATCTATAATTGACCTTCAAAGGACATGTGTTCGACTAGCGAAATTCCAACTTCGTCTTGATGAAATCAGTATAAGAATGGATTTTGATGCTGATGGCAAAGCTGAAATAACTTTCACTCGCATCGACGACAGAAATAAGACGGCATATCTGCAATTTGAACGAGGGCTATGCGTTAAGAATTATTTTTCCGAGCGTCACCCTTGGCTTCTGAAACAATCTGTAGAATACTGTATCAATTTCTACACTAGGACAATGAAGAGAAGCAATGTTGAAATTTGGGGGGAGCCTAAAGGAATCGATTCAGCGATTCTTAACAGGATCTTTGCTTGTGCTACTACTCTTCGACTAAATAAGAAAGGTTTGCAATGCAATTTCATATGTTTCAATTCAACATAAAAAATTTCAGACAACGATTCTTCCGAGCTGCAGTTCCATAGGCTGACCGACCAACATCTCTATGAATATGCCACTAGAAAAAGTTCATTATCAATTGCAATTTATTCTTCAATTTCGCAAATAACACCTGAAGGGTGCCGCGATGCAATACAGGTATTAACGGGTGCATTTGAAGTGTTGTGAAACTCTGCCCTTTATGGAACGCTTATGCCATTGAACTAACTTCAAAAGAGAAATTTCAGGAACTGCTTGAATCGTATTCGAATAGTAAACGTTTCCGTTTCCGTGTTCCCGACGATTTCGACTTTTCCAAGCTCGAAGATATTCGAGCTGGCGAAAGCATTATCATGTCGGATATTTCTGCGCAATATACATTACAGAATCATCGTGTTATTGCGGATTTTACATCAACGAGATATGGTTTCACTCATTTTGAAATTGATTCGCATTCCCTTATTCGGTAAGAAATATGTGTAATACATTATCTGTTCTCACTTACTAATGAAATTTGTAAATGAAATATTATTTTTAGAATGCATGCATCCATTTTCTTCACAGTTGTTCAATTGTTGTAAGGATAAATATCAAGTACATGATGGAATGTTTGGGGCTATCCGAGTTGATACCATAATCATATCTCAGTTAGATGGCAAAATGGGGGAGTAGAACATTTTCACACAGACACTTCAGCACACGACACTTCCGCGCAGGACACTTTCGCAAAAGACCCATTAGGATTGATCAAAACATGGACAACCTATAGTGTCGTCTCGATAAAATAAGCATCTTTTGCTAAGGAACATTTTTCATGAAAATCAAAACTCAAAAAAAGAGTTATGGGTTTGTGCGGAAATGTCTGTGGGAAATTTTCCTAATTCCCAAAATTGAGCATACATATTTCTCACAAGTCTTTGGAACACCGTTGGACATATTGGATAGTAGTTTCAGGCCGATTGAGAAACAAATGCAACTTGGCCACTGTATTGTGGACTCATAGCCGAACGCACTTATATGACCCATTTGAAACAAAGAAAATGGAGAGATAGGCACGAAAACTGCAAGTAATCTGCTTGATCCGTTTACTACGCCGATAGATTCGCGTTTGGAAATGTGGGGAGAGACCGCCATGGACAAATTACAGTTCAATGACGTGGTTTGCATTCATTCATTCGCTATTTCCCAATAGGCGAAAAGGGATGAACTAGTGAATGCAGAATGAGTTGGAGAAGTGCATTCCATATCTCTGCTCCTCGTTCAATCGGTCGTGTCTGGTGTATAGAAACGACCGTTTGAAAGAGACGTATAGAGATGGAAAGCACTTCTCCCACTCATTCTGCCTTCACTAGGATGAACCATTCAGCCCATGATTGTGTCTTGAAATATTACCATTATGATACCAATGCTCATTCTGTTCATGTCCTTTTATTGTGAGCATTTGTGTCAGTACACAATACAGAAAAGACAAATTTGATGTTAAAAAAGCTGCAATTTTCTCGCAGGTTGGATTAAGATCTTGTTTCTGATGAAGTTGCAAATTTCTGCTGAATGTTAAAGTAGGTGCGTAACCGAAAACAGTTGGAATTCTTGAAGTTTATGCCTATCCAACGCTATTGGGAGTGGCTTATCGATATCGATCAACAAAAAACGGCGAAAAAGCGTTGCCTGTGGTCTTCTTTGTACATTCAGGCCAGGAATAATGACCAGTAGTGATGATATCCATTTACGTTCGTCTTCCTTACCCAGAATTGCGCGCTTTCGTTAAAACCATTGATAAGTATTACGCATCCTAACTGAACTGTTGCTCTAGTCTATTTATCTCACATTTGAAACATATTACGTGACGACGAAAAGCACGTAAAAATGAGAGACCAGGGTGGCATCCAGGGGTGAGACGCGTACTAGGAACAACAGTTCAGATAGGATGCATAATAAAGTGCACATGACTTTCTCCCGGAAAGTTATGTAGATCGCGATGCTTCTGTGTCTTTCCATATTTACTCAGGGCATCGCTCCTGAACATTTCATTACATCTTTTCGTATATATCGATTGGTCCCCGTCTTAAGTCATAGTTACATAAGAGAAGAAGGAGAATTAGAGATACAAAGAAACCTGCACGAGAGAATCGCGAGGCAATATCTGTGTTTTTCTGATATAACTTGCGTTCTCTCTAAAAGAACTAATCTTTCAGGCATGAGTGAATCTGCTATTCTACCTAATTTGCCAGTAGAGATACTGGAGAGAATTTTCCTCGAACTGGATCATGAGGGTGTAAAGGCCCTTCAAAAGACTTGTGTTCGACTAGCGAAGCTCCAGTTTTTTTTCGTATAGTGATTTCGTCTTGACGAAATCACTATACGAATCGATTTTGCCCTCGATGGCAATGCTGAAATATCTTTCATTCGCAATAAAGAAGATAGCAGAAAGATGTCTCTAAAATTCGAAGGAGGATGTGTTGTGAATAATTTCTCCGAGGTTCACCCGTGGCTTCTGAACCAATCTCTCGACTACTGCATTAATTTCTACACTAGGACCATGAAGAGCAGCGAATTGGAAATCTGGGGAAAGCTAAAAGGAATCGATTCGGAGATGCTTAACAGAATCTTGGCTTGTGCTACTACACATATAATATTTAGCAAAGGTTCGCAATGAAATATCTGCTATTCTACAACAACTTTTCAGACCAAAGTTCTTTTGAGTTCCATAGACTGACCGACCAACATCTCAACCAATATGTCACCAGGAAAGCATCATTATTGATTGGGGTGCAGTCTTCAATTTCCCTCATAACAGCTAAAGGATGCCGGGGAGCTATACAGGTACGTACGATCGGTGGATTTGCAGTATGGTTAGCAATTTGACTTCTTCATTAGTAACGTTTCAATGTGAGTATATACTTGAAGATATACCTTCAGTGAAAACTAACAAATAAAGTAGTCAAACTGCCAACCATAATTTGCACTACGATGAAACGCTTACATTTATCTCGAGTTTATCCCAATGAGTATCATTTGGCACGATGTTACATGCTATTTGACCGCGCTTTCAAAGTAGTAAAAAATTGTGCTCTCGAATTTATACATGGATTTTATTGTTAACCAATGTAAGTTGTCTGAATGGTGACCTAGAATCTCCATTTATTCATTCATTTTTTAAACCGTAAGAGAAAGATACATTTTAGAAGTTGCTTACATCTTCGTCAGACGATAAACAGATCTATTTCCGTGTTGTCGAGGATTTCAACTTCGCTGAGCTCGAAGAGATTCGAGCTGACGAAAAGATTGCGAAGTCTTACGTTGATATGAATTTGCATTACACGCGTCAATCGTCACGTCATCATAAATTTGCCATCATGGAATTGTGATATTTTATATCGATGGATTCACATTAACTCATATTCTATTTGATCCTATACTTCTTCAAGAAATACATGTAAAACATTTCCTCATGCATTTTACGAATTAACTGATATTGTACGCCCTGTGCCTTGATATTCCTCACAATTGTTCAATTATTTTATGATTAAAACCATGTTCATGATGTCGTGTTCCATTTCGTTTTTTGCACACATAAACATAACAACAAATGTGTGCATATATTAAATTAACTGGTGTCTACAGTAATATCATACAATTACGGTAGCATTTTAATCAATGGACTCAGCTTCCCGAACTTCCGCAGTCGTTGAGGTCTGTTGTCTATGTACATTTCGATTATCAAAGCTATAACAGCAAGTGCGAAGAGAGGGACGATGAAGTAGAAGACGAGTTGGATACGCAGAATACAACTGGTACGATTAACAATTGCTCTATTGTATAGAAAATGTGATAAATTCATTCGCTGAAACATAGGAAACATTTGAAATGCGGAAAATACCAATCACGGAAACTGCAAATAATCTGCTTGATCCCTTTACTACTCTCGATAGATTCGCGATTGTAAATGTGGGAAGAGACCACCAGGGATCGACTACATTTTCCACTTCAATGACGTGGTTTGCGTTCATTCTTTTGTTTTTGTTTCGAGTAGATCAAAAAGGAGTGAACACCACCAGCGTCATGGATATAATTGCGCGGCTCAAATGTCTGCTTCATCATTACGATGCAAATTCCCATGACACTCGTATCTCTCATCCGAAAACGGGTATTTGCTATAATATAATTTCATCATCATTCATCCTTTCTTCGTTCGAATTATCAGTTCAGATGTTCTACATATCCCCACTGCTACAAAGGTCCGTCCTGATGTCCCTGTTTGTTCTGACTTCTCTATTTCTACTTCTTGACTACGCTTCTGATCCACTGGCAGCAGATGTTTACACGGTAATAATTATTCATTATGGGATGATTGCAAGGTAAATTAGGGGTCAAATAGGCCAGAGCTCTTTCAGCCACAAAAGTTCAGGACTAAGGATTGTTTTCAGAGCGAAGTCGCGGTCAATGACTCCCAAAGAGTTGAAACGGTTGAAGTATCGAAGAATCTTCGATACAGGGACAAGGATACCGAAAGAGAGAAGAAGAAGGGCGAATACAACATGGAACAGAGGATGGATCTCATTGTCATGGCGAATAATGATGTGGGTAAAGTTTCATCTTCATTTACCCTACGTAATTCCCCAATTAAAATCCCCTCCTCGTCTTTTCTGACATGTGATGTAAGAAAACCGCTTATAGAACACTGGGATATTGTGTAAATATCCCAGTGTTCTATAAGCGGTTTTCTTACTGTGTAAATTTGTATGATACCTTAGGAACCCCGTCCCCATCAGCTGAGCATCTTTAGCACGGCATAATTAGCCAGTAATGAAACTTAATCCGAAGGAATTTTTTGGTTCACAATATCAGACGCTCCCTTCACGGGGAAACAATCGCACAGCGAAAGTGATGTGCGAGGGCTCCAACGACATTTGCATTCCGACGTTGAAACGATTCGAGTCGAGGCTAACTGTGAGTTGATCAATATGATCTATCGATATCGGCCTGGAGTCAGCTGGGTGAACTTTTCTAGCAAAAATATATGTTTCACGGCCTCCGTGTTACGGGGTTATAGCCAATACTTCTGTTTTACAACCATTTGGCTATATATGGCAAGAGAATGTGGAGCAACACTTGAAAAGCTATCCTCTCGTACTTGATGATCGGATGACGTCATAGTGATCAAACATGCCACTATGACATCATCACACAAGAATGTTTAGAATATGATAAATTCAGTCAGCGTCCCGCTACAGTCTCGCCTCGTGTATCGTACAGAAGAGTATGAGTACCATCATGGTGAGGAAAAGCCGACACGCATACTAAAATAAAATTATTTTTTACTAATTAAATTAACAATACACGTTTTAGGCAGCCATTATGTGCTATCTCTTCAACGAGGAGAAATTCATCGCAGCGGGCAGAGAATTCGCGAAGGAATGCATTCCAGTGAGGTCAATTATTATTCAATTTCTTTTCTTAAACACAAAGACGATGGATTAGACAAATGAGTT
>JACMIF010000505.1:0-36380 GCA_014805445.1 Diplogasteroides magnus | reverse complement strand
CCCCCCCCCCCCCCCCCCCCACATGAAACACCAAAGCGCACAGTCAGAAAAGCTGCACTTTCGCAACAATAAGCGATCCTGAATAGGGTTTCTAAAATGGTAGTAAAGTGCATTTCTCATTCGTCTCTTACACTAATCGGTTGTCTCTTTCAGGTGATAGATAACCTTTGTGATAGGCGGATTCCGGAGTTCTCACGTCCCTTGTTGATCACACGTGTCAACCTCTCAATTCTCACTTCCCGAGACTCTCAATTACTAGAGAAAATAGGAATTGAGAGAGTACAGACAAACAGAGAAATGACCATTGTTTGTTTGTCTGTTTGATTCTTCCCACAATCAAATTGCAAATACCAAGGGGTCAACAAGAACCATTTCGTAGCTATACTGTGCCTCTACTGAGCATTGAGCAATCGAGCCCTATTGGCATTCACTGCGTAGTGAGAATAATGCTGAAAGCAAGAGCATCACCGACATTTGAGCGATACTGTGCGACAGAGGCGCCTTGAAAATGCTGAGACGGAAGACGTAAATGTAGATCATTATGGCGCAAAATTCCATTGCGCTCTTGTATTCCACCCGTTAAGCGTTCTGCTTTATTGTTCTGTTTTCACTCTCACAGGGGATTTATGGATTACACGGGGGAACGGTGTGTTCTCTTTGCAGAAAGGGTCAAAGGACGATTCCAAAGTCAATAGTATCAGAGAATTTTGTGTCATTATACGAATGGGGTTCAAAGAACTTATGATGTCATGACATTTCAAAGACTTGGAACGCAAATGTATAGAAAAATGTGTGCAACAGCAGCAGATTAAAAGCAGCCGCAAATGAATTTTGTGATTGGAGTCAGATTCATTTTTTCTAAATTTTCCAATCAAACTAAAGAACAATGTACAATGGCCAAAATTAACAATGTTGAGCACTGACATGTATCCAACCGATGGATCCCGGAGAAGAGGATACCTCGTCAAGGAGAGGGAACAACTCACAGGTATTTAAAGAGTTTGGTGAAGAGAATTTCAGCGTTTACGCCATGGTGATGAGTATTGATTCGTGAAATGATGGTCGTTATTTACAATATATTATGAAGCGAATATCCTTTGAAACTGATGACAGGAATATGAAAATGTTCCTTCGGGCGAATGACAAGTGCGGTATGGACATTTGCGTTATAATCATCAAATGTACATAGTTGTCACCATTCTCACTGCACATTATAGCGCAACTGTCCATGTCACTCTTGTGCTTCACCTGGTACTTCAGACTCTCCTCCAACGCTATTTTTTCAATCCGGTCACATACACATGCGAAAGATTCGACTTCACGGGCCTTGGAGGTATGTTTCGTTCCTTGCTTTTATCTGGACAATTCAACTCTGCCATAGTAGTAGGCGCTAGTCCAGTGAAGAATGACAACATTAAACGTTCAGGCAATTCGAACAACTTCCTCACGAAGCAACACTGTGAGAGCTACTGTGTACTGCGTATGTTTTTGAATTTCAGCATGTCTTATTGAAAATTTAGGAACTAAGTTAATAAAGAGCTTGAGGCTTGAGGAACCTCCATTTCATTAGCGATTTTTTGCCTGTGAAACATAATGACAAGCATGATCACTGTTTTAGCACCGATATCCAACTACAGTCTTTCACTAATATCATTTCAGGATGCCCCCGTGGTCAGCCTCAACTTGAATCTACGGCACACGACGGCTTGATTTCGGATCCTCTGGCTTCGTTAGCCCTCAGATGCAAGGTATTTTCTAGGGCTACTAAATCGGTAGTAAAGTGCATTTCTCATTCGTCTTGTATCCTCGTTTGATGTAATTTAGAAACCCGAACATTTTACTGTTCCGCTGGATTCCCGATTTCCGTTGTTTATCCAGGAGGACCGCGGTGCCTGCGACTCGGACCGATTCGAGTGCACCACAGCGGCCGATTCCGCGTTCTGCTGCCCAACGCCTGGTTTGTTTCTGTCATTTACTAAATCACACCTCAAATACGGTATCCGTGTTTTAGCCTTTATCTGCTCTGAGGCTGGTGGATTGAGCGAAGAGACAGTGGATGTGGTGGGACATCACCCGACTACGCCCTACTCTGCGGGATCCAATAGACAGGGACAGGCTGCGGTGACCAGGTTGAGATATGTTTCATGCAGTGCATTAATAAACCGTGACGTCGAAAAGAGCAATTGACGGCGATAAGACTGTAGGTATTTATAATTAGACAATTCTATATTATCTATCGGCTGTATTTCGAGGATTTTGTATACTGTAACATAATAGGTTTTTTCGATCTGCAATGAAGTCCACTTGCCATTGGTATGTTATCGCTTGTCTCTACGAGTGATAGACAGTAGTTCCGAAGGGTTAGTCGAATGAGAAATGGACTTTATTATATTACCAATAAAAACCCCATTCCGTATCCTTTCTTGCCAGACCGTGAGTCTAGTGAATATGAAACTGAAAGTGTGGAGCATTTTAGATGGTATTGGGACCGGATAGAACGTCGCTGTCGCTCCTTCCGTTACTTCGGACAGGGCGGCAACTTCAACAATTTCCTCAACGAACAACACTGCGTGGACTTTTGCACAAAATGTAGGGCAATCTTCTTTTCCGGACTTACTATTTACTTATAAGTTGCTTGTTTACTTATACCTTCAAGGACATTTCAGTAGGGTGGGGGCATTTCGATGATTTACTGACAGCCGTTCATTCACTTGCCGTCTAACTTCTTTCGGTAGCGGACCGCGGTCGTCTCTTCAACGCAGGGACGACCGCTACCGAATGAAGTTAGGCGGCGAGTGAATGAGCGGCTTTCAGTAAATCATCGAAATGCCCCCACCCTACATTTCAGGTGCAACTTATTGTTAGTTTATGCAGTTCACACCCTGAATAATCCATGTAATCCCTCCATTTCAGCCCTTTGCCCTGTCGGTTCGGCACTTCGAGACACGTCAGGAGCCCACATCGAGTGTGCATCATCTAGTCAATGTCCGAGGAGTCACTCATGCAATTCCGGAGTCTGTTGTCCATCCCCGGGTGATTATTAGGGCTTCCAAATCGGTTGTAATGTACATTTCTCATTCGTCTAATATCGATCGTAGAGACATGGACGCTCCTCATAGATTAGACGAATGGCAAATGCACCTTACGACCGATTTAATATACAACCCCCTAGTTATTTAGCTGGTTGAATAACACGAAAACGTCCAATTTCCCCCCTTTCAGCAACTATTTGCTCCCTTCCACTGATGCTCGGTTCTGCATGCAATACACAGACTGTACAAAGATACTGGTAAGAGAAAATCCCCCATTTTGAATTTGGCGGGCTCACCCTGATTCAGGTTCAATGCCGCCACGAGAGTCTGCCAGGCCTTTCAGTACACGGGATGTGATGGAAACAGCAACAATTTCCGATCGATGAAGGAATGTCAAGAGTACTGTGAAAGGGTTGAAGGTGAGTTCAATTAGAGAAAACAAGGAATTAGCAAAATCGATTGCACTCCCAGTGAATGCGATTGATATAAGTAGTCATTTACTATTATTGAGGTGGACATGGTATGTTGAAATTCACCAAGAGATGATGTATCACATGATAAGAACATAAGGTTAAAATATTTTTTAAAAAATCATGGACTTTGCGCCATAGTGCAGTTTCAGACACAGGAGCCATTATATGATGGCGCATCTGTTCTTTTCATAATTCTAGCTCAAATGTCCATGGCGCTTTTGCCTTTTCCCTGATCATGATATTCAGAATCCCCTCAATGTCCCGTCGGGGAGGCCATGCGATTGGAGAATGGAAAGTACTGGAGATGTACAGGAAAGAGGAATAAGAGTGAGCAGTTTGTATGCGAATTCAGATATGTTTCACTGATCTCATATCTCGAAAGTTTCGTGGGACACAGAGATTCTCGCAGCTAATCGTCGATTCATACAAACGTATATTGCAATCTTCAATTGGAACAAATCGTAGCAGAAATTTTTCTGAATTGAAAGAGCAAACAGGCAAAAATCATGCGCATTCTTCTCCAGATGCCTACAGTAGCAGCTTGGATCAGGAAGACAGTGAATCTCCAGACACCGGAGGTGGATGTCCAGCCAACTACGAGTGTCACTTTGATGGAAGACAGTACGGATGCTGTCCGAGCAGGGGTGAGTGGAAGTACAGTAGGGTAGGCTGAATGATTACTCTATGAATTATGTTCACAGAATCTCCGAGCAGGGGTCAGTTCAAGTTTTGGTATTACGTATTAGCGGTTCTAAATGGGTATATTTGTCGTCATTCTTCTCCGCCGCGCAGTTGTCTCACCCTTTGATGGGCAACTGCGTTGCAGAGAAGAATGAATGTAGAACCCGTGTTATTACGCATTCTAACTGAACTGTTGTTCTAGTCTATATATTTCACATTGGAAACATATTCCGTAACGACGAAATAGCACGTAAAAATGAGAGACCAGGGTGGCATCCAGGTGTGAGACGCGTACTACGAATAACAGTTTAGATAGGATGCATAATACCGGTATCCATAACAACGCTATGGATAGCTTTTCAAATAGGCTGCCTCTGTTAGAAAAAAGTAATCAAACACGCCTTTCAAACTTGCTAAAGCAAAGAGATCTCAACAATGGGCGCGCTCGTATGGGTAAAGTAAGGCCAAACAAACCGGTGCAGCTATTCAAGATATGCATCATCTGAAGCATACCTAGTCCGGGTTTGACTTCTCCACCCAACGGTTAATGCTAGCGAGCAGGCCATACCTGCTAGACCAAAAGGTCCAGAGGAAGTTTGCCCTGTCGGACGACAGGCTGGGCCCTGCTCGCCGGTCACCAACCAATATGGATGGGTCATCCCGATGGAGTGTGCACTCCAGAGAGTCCCTCCGGGAGGCCATGCAACCCGGGGACGGTCACCAAGGCTTTGGTTTACCTCCAATGAATCCATCAAAATGTGTCGCATTATTCAGACGGAGCTGCGCACCGGTTACGAGTCCCTCAAAACCAGAAGACTGCACCCAAGGTCGGCGATGTTCAGTTATGTTTCATCACGCGCATAAGTCATGGGGCATTTTTCGAATTCAATCGAATCCTAATCAGGTCCTGAAAAAAATAAAAAAATAAACACTAAAAAAGTAGATATAAGACATCTCATTTCCTGTTTGATTCCCGTTTATGTAATAATAATTAGTAATGAGATTATTCGAAATTCTCCTGCAAAGATCTTAGCAAACAGCTTTTTCCCGTACGTATATTATTATTGTGGAAAACGGATTTGATAAAATCCATGTCTCCAGTTGTTTATCCGAACTTATTAAGGAATCTTGAAACATATCTTAATGTCAATGTGACAATATGGTTTTCATCGATATTTCGGTTGAAACTTGTTCAAATGTGCCCAAAATGATTTTAAAATCAATTTTAATTAGTCTACATCAATATAATTTGAAAAATAGGTCAAATTCGCACTTTCACAGAGGAGCTCAGATATGCTTCACGATTCCAATATAAAGAAACATACACTTTGCGATCAGATTTTGAGACCGCCCAAATGTCACATGTGTACCAGCTATATCAAGTCCGTTTTCCACAATAATATATGTTCGATTTGATAATAATTTTTCAAGCACTCCAAATACGAAAGATTCAGCAATTCCATTCAACATTCAGATCTAATATCCTTTCGCTGAAACACATTTGAATGGGGATCATTTGGATTCCACAGTTTGGAACAATGGCTCTTTTCCTACAATATTTTGTCTATGTTCGATTGACAACGGCAATGCGGATATCACATTAATGGCAAATGTGGTAAAAGACAAGGACGCCATGAATTTTGTGCCATAATGATGAAATGCAAATTATTTATTTATTCTCATTGGGCAGTTCCCTTTTTCATCGTCATTGACACTTGCGCCATTGTGGCGAAATGGACAATTGAGGCGTGGAATGTTGGCGCATTGTTCCATTTCATCATAACTGCTTAAATATCCATGACGGTCTTGTTTTGGACAATGAAATCGTTCATCGTTCATGAACAGAGAATAAACAACTTAATATCAAAAATACATAATTTAGTTACTGAATGATCGATATTATTGGGTAAGCGAGCAAGGGAAGATGGCTCCGATGACTCCCCATACCGATTTGCGTGGGATAACAGGCATAAACATATTTCACGCACTATATATGCAGTGTGTGAAACATATTTTGTTTCGGGATCACGAAATTTGCGCACAGACACTTCTGCATAAGACATTTCTGCACAAGATACTTCCGCGCAGGCCATTTCGCACAACTCATAACTCCTTCCGTTTCCATTTTCATGAAATACTACAAACATGAAAGTTGATGCTCTTGACGGAAAGAACAACTTTGTTTCTTACGGAAAAACGTGAAAATGAAAACTAAACGAGTTATTCCAGAACGGCATTTGAAGCTTCCGGAACACTTTAATCCAATAATAATCAATATTATTGTGGAAAACGGAATTGATAAATTCGATGTCTCCAGTTGATTATCCGAACTTATTAAGGAATCTTGAAACATATTTAAATGTCAATGTCACAATATGGTTTTCATCGATATTTCGGTTGAAACATGTTCAAATGTGTCCAAAATGATTTTAAAAATCAATTTTAATTAGTTTACATGAATATAATTTGAAAAATAGGTCAAATTCATACTTTCACAGAGGAGTTCAGATATGCTTCATTATTCCAATATAAAGAAACTTACACTTTGCGATCAGATGTTGAGACCGCCCAAATGTCACACGTGTACCAGCTATATCAAGTCCGTTTTCCACAATAATACTTGATCACGTCTTAACACAGATCTTCTGAGAGAGCGGAGCAAAATGTTAAGGGGATGGAAGATGCACTTCTCGGAAATCGAAATAAAAATATTAAGGACTGAACCCAAGGTCAGCGATGTTCAATTGTGTTTCATCTCGTGCATAAGTCATTGGGGATTTTTCAAATACGATATGTGGACACTGTATCGTCCGGATCTAAAAACACTCAATGAAGTAGGAATAAAAACACCTCATTTCCCGTTTCATCCCCGTTTTTTCAAGAATTTGCACTGAGATTGTCCGAGATTCGCCTATAAAGGTCGGAGCAAATAACTATTTCCTGTTCGTCAACTAGGGTGAAGCCTCGATCGTGGGAAAAGGAACGAATCCCCGGGACCTTTTCTTCCTTCATCTTGGCTATCTTTGATGTTCCTGCAAAAACACTTTCTGGCTAAAAACGAATATTGGATGTTTGATTCGATACTATTTTTCAAGTACACCGTGAATAGGAACAAGCGATTCCATTCGACACTCAGAGCAAATATCTCGTTGCTGAAACATATTCGAATATGGGCTCTGTTGGATTTCATAGTTAGATCTCTTTTCTTACAATTAGATGTATACATTCGATTGACAACAGCAACGCAGAGACCAGATTAATGATAAATGCGGTCGTAAGCTCAGAGCACAATGATGTTTGTGCCATAATTGTGAAATGCTCAGAAACGCCATCACTTTAATCGTTCTCATTGTGCAGCTGTCTGTGTCATTATACTGGCTCAAAGGTCCATAGCGCCCGTGCCTTTCACCCGTCAAGTAAATGAATTATTAGGGGATAAATTCATAACATTTAAAATATGTTTCACAGTGCCCATTAAAGATGACGTTCGGGATCCCGAAAGATGGATGATCGGAATTGAATGGAATAATGATTCTAACATTAAAACAGTCAAAAATGAATTTCTCATTCAACTTTTCTCTTCCAAGGGATAATTCCGTAGTCAATATTGTTCAAGAATGTTGTGTCAACCATCATCTGATTCGCCTGGATGTAATCTCTGACTGCTCAAAGTTGCCTGTGAAGTACGGTCGGATGAAGTGAAAGTTCCCTTCTGTCGGATTCTCACGTTTAGAATATGATATCGACGCCAACCCCCCTCGGTTAAATTGACAACACAGCTATCTAAATGTTTTCTACGATTATAGCACAATTTCCCAAGACTCCGCACTCCTTCACCCTCCGATCCTCTCCAATTTCTTATGTACCATAGTCTCCCAAATCAGTAGAGAACAGAAAAGGAAAAATAATGAGGTGAAATTAAAACTGAACAAGTGGGACTGAATGTTATTCTGTCTGTCACACTTTCCGGTCGGACAGTGGTGAGAGAGCATGGTTTCATAAGAGAGAACAGTGAAATCCGAGACCGAAAGACACGAATATGATTGTAAGTGAGGGTGCAGTGTGCGAATATCAAGGTATTGCATAACGAACATAGATAGCAAATCGCCTCTCATAGCAATGAAAATATCCATAGCAGCCGTTTATGTTGTTCGTGAAACATACTTTCACTTGCCGGCCTGCGCAATTTCGCAATAGTGAACAAACGGACAGAAATAAGGAGGTTGACCATTTATAATATTAGTAGATTGTGAATGTTAGTTCTAGAAATCGAATTGATGAAAAATTATGGGAACAGTACCTTTATCCTGTTCCGGAAACGTTTTTCTCAGGACTGACAGGTGAAAGATGAAAAGAATAAGATTTAGTAATTCAGTTCACCGGTTGCGACGATTTCCCCGAGGTCTACGACTGCATCGAAAAACTGTACAGTTCGTCAAGAGGCGAGAAATGATTTACGGTTTTTAATCGGGTAAAAAGTGCATTTCTAATTCGTCTAATGATCGAACGTGGATAAAACTGCCCCGCGGACGTTAGGCGATTGAGAGTGAAAGACGCGTTTTTGAAGGAACATCGACGATAATCAAGATAAATGGGGGATCGCGGGTGATGTGCACTTTTAGCACGATCGAGTCTTCGTTCGAGTTGACGGGCAGATAAAAGTTGTTTGTTCCGTTCTGTCCAGGTGAATCTCGAACAACCTCAGTACAATTTCTTTCAAAAACGGGAATCGAATAGGAAATGAAATGTCCTCATTCCTAGTTATTGAGTGTTAGTTTTCGTGGCGAAAGTATTCGACAATCGAATTATATAAATGCCCAATGACTTATACGCGTAGTGAAACATAGCTGAACATCGTTGACATTGGGTTCAGTTCTCAAGTTCTTCTTCCTGTCTTTCGTATCGGAATCTCTTCCATTACTCTTCCATGATCTTCTTTCACATGTCCTGATCTTCAGCTGTCCACTGTATTGACGCCATAATGGTGAAATGGACAGTCACGACAGACAGTTGATTTCGCTCGATTCACCAGGTACTTTATGAAATGAATGCCCCCTCAATTCTATTATTTATCATACCACGATCCACAATGAATTGTATTTGTCTCAGGGTGAAAGACAAGAGTGTGATGGAGCAATAATCGAAAGTTGCTCCATCATTTCACAAGTTTCTCTTTCACCATTATGGCTCAAGTATCAATGGCGCGAGCGTCTTTCACACGTATTAGTGTTTCTTAAACAGTATGAGATACACGTACCATTCGCCTAACCACCGCGAAGCAGTTATCTCCACGTAAAATTATTATTAGGAGAATGAGAACTTTTACCCCTTTAAAAATCCTAAGCCGTTTCTGACGTCTGGACGGACAGCACAGTCCGTCGATGCTGTTATAACACTGCTCAAATGTCGATTTCACCATTACGGCGCAACTATCACCTGACCTCGCGGAGCAATTGTCTCTACGTTCGATTGACAGCTCGGCAGAGATTAGGCGAATTAGAGATGCACTTTTTATTGTCGTACAACCCCTGATTACAAGCGCCAATTAACCAAACGTCACCTTTAATGACCATTGTGAAACATATTTCAAATGTTACGTACCTGTATAAATGTGTGCATGTCATTTGAGCCGCTCGGTTGGATGGAACATATGACTCCGACATGCATGCAAAAATACATTTTTTGTCAACTGATTCCCTCGATGCGGATCGTTGTAGTATCTCTAAAGGGTATCTGACGTCTGGCCGGACAGCACAGTCCGTCGATGCCAATAAAAATAATATGAAACTGAATGTCCTTTGAAATGAAACGCGTGAAATGCCCTTTGACTACTTTATGAGTGTTTGTTTTAATATCCAGAATGCATTTCGCAAATCGCATTCGAAAAATGCACAATAACTTATGCGCGAGATGAAACATAACAGAACATCTGACCTTAGGCTCTGTTCTCAAATTCTTCTTCCTGACTTTCGTATCAGCATCTCTTCCATTACCTATTTTTATAGACAATAATATATAGAGCGACAACAACTCCTCCATGATAAACACCATAACTCCTTTGAATTTGTATTTGTAACCTTGTGGATGGCACACGGGCCCCTCTCTCGTGGCAGAAGGTGCACGATTGCCACTACAACGACAGATGGAGAACACACAAAGGGAATCTTGAAAGAATGGGGTCTATAAATCGGCAGTAAAGCGCATTTCTCATTCGTCTAATCCACTAGAAGTTTGGTGATTTTCCATCACTTGTTATAATCAACAGCTACGCGGAGGTTAGATAAATGAGAATTGCACTATATTATAGATTTATTATATAAGACCTAATGAAGAGGTTTAAGACAATCTTACCTAACCAAGACTTAAGACTTCTGAATTGGAGGTTAATGTGACTATGCACAAATTTACGCTGTCTGTGAAACATATTCGAAACGAAACATTAGAAGAAAAGGGATTATCTTATCTGGAGACGCGGCCTCACACTGCTCGTCGTATGTACGCGCAACCGGAATGTTAGGGATTGATACCTGAGGATCGGGAATTGACTCTCGTAGGGAAATCAAGGGTTACGGTACGTGGTCATGGATTACGATATCTGATTACAATCTAAAGACAAAATGCTCATGTTTCGTATTCCGGTATTTCCTACCTTTCGCCCTCGCACAGCGCTGTGCACGCAGTCCGTACTCTCGCGGCGCATCTGAAAGCTACAGTAAAACACGTTATCGTGGTGGGAGTCCTTCATGTCAATTGTGTTATTTATATGAAATCGTTACAGTAAGACATGTTTTCGTGGCAGGAGACACACCTCTCCCACTGGTTGAGCTCCTCCAGAAAGTGTTCCTAGTGGCTAGTCTGGAAATTGGAACTGCTGGCCTAAGGTTCCACTATACAGCTGGCCTCAACAGCTGATGGCCGAGGTGAACACCTCGAATGCCTAATAATTTTACTTTACTTTTTACTTTAGTGGCAGAATGCCTGCGGGAAGTGATCCAGTAGGAATCTCCTCTCCGATGTAAATGTTCTCTTCTGTCTCTTTCGTTGTGAGTGGGAAACCTCCTTGTACCGCTGAGTCAGGAATAGTACCAACACATAAGTTTCTCATGTCAATTCGTTTAGTTGTTATTTGGTGAAAGACAAGGGAGCCATAGATATTAGCGCCAAAAAATTCTCTTGCGCAATGAGAATGATGCTACGACATTTCACAATTACGGCACAGATATTCAAGGTGGTTTTTTTTCAGATAAGATAAGAGTCATTATTCCAAATTATGGAATCCAACATAGAACGTTCAAATGTGTTTCAGGGAAAATATATTTGCTGTGGATGGCGATTGGAATTGTTTGTCCTTTGATCTGGAGCGCTTGAAAAAAATACTATTAAATCGAACACCGAATATTAGTTTTGAATTAGCAAAGCGTTTTTGCTTGCAGGAACATCAAATATAACCCCGATGAACAAAGATAAGCTATCGAAGGATTCGCCCTTTTTCTACGATCGAGGTTTAACTAGAGTTGGTGAACAGGAAAATTCCAGGAAAAAGCTGTTTGCTTCCATGTTTTTAGGAACAAATATCAGCGTCAATACAAATTCTTTCAAAAGTGCTTATTGAGCAGTAAATGAAACACACTTATTGCTCCATTTTGAACAGTGTTCGTGTTGAGTGTTTGTTTTCGAGCGAGACCCATTCTTCGATCGAATTTGAAAAAATGACCAATGACTTATGAGTAGAGACCGCAGGGTGTCTGACCAAAATTTTTGCCCATGCATATGAATACGCTCATATGATAGCTCTGGTGCTCCGTTACAACATCCTTTTTGCCGTTTGTTGATATCTTCTACCTGCGTTAAGTTATATCATATAAACTGGCCCGCGAGGCATCAAGGGAAGGCCTCGAAAGTTGGGACGACCCTCTCCCTCCCTCTATTCTCATTTCCATCACTAGCGCTCATCTAATATAAAAACTAGTTCCAACATGGTTATTTTGCAAAACTACCTCTTGGTATATATAAAAAATGAATAAGCATATATTTTGATCTTATTTTACATTACATATTATTTAGAAAATAGCAAAAGAGTTGGCACGTGGTAAAACTCGAACTTACGACCTCTTACTTGCAAGGCTACCGCGTTAACCAATACGCTATCCGGTCACTGAGTGATGTTCCTCCTTCAGATGAATACAAATAGCGCATGATTTGGACATGTGTTCACAAAAACGCAATACACAAGAGATACAGCTCGATTCTACATGCAAAACTCTCGCAATCGAAATTTTTCATCAATATCTCGGATATAACCTTTGAACATGCGGTGTGGACAGGTGTGGACATGACGTTTACAGACGGAAAAAGACTTGTGATTTTGAAATTAACCATACGTATATAGAGCGATCAGGAGACCACACAGGTGGGAAGTTGAAACGCAGTTTCTTAGCCATACCATCAGAGAACCCATCATGAGAATTTCATAGGTCTGACTTCAACTGTTTTAGAGTTATGCGTCAGTCTTAACTTTTGACCAAAACATGTCCCTCGCCAAGTGGGCGGAGCCTGCGGTCCTTACTTATGAGCGTGATGAAACGTAACTGAACATGGCTGAAGTTCTTAGGCCATGTTCAGTTACGTTTTTATCTTCTTCCTGTCTTTATGTCAACATCTCTTCCATTACTTCCATGAACTTCTTTAACATTTCCTAAATTTCTGTCAAAGACCGTCGATGCAGTCGTAGACCTCGGGGAAATCGTCGCAGTCGGGAAGACCTGAGTGAAAAAATTTGAACTTTTTTCATTTCACTCTTCGTTTCATTGTGTGAACAAATACGTTTCAGGGACATGATAAAGATAACTGTCTGTATCATTTTACAATTATATATGTATATTTTGCTCTTATCAGTTAGGGTGAAGCTGCCACTGAGATCTGAGTGCAGTAGGTAGTAGAGTTTCTCAATTGGTAGTAAAAAGGCATTTCTATCGCTCGTACAATCAACCGATCCGAGAGGATCAAGCGAATGAGATATATACTTTACTTCCGATTTAGAACCCCTAACGAATAGATAGTTGCAGATATTTATCACTATGACGCCTCTCAACGGTCCTGTCGACCATTCACTCATCGTGGTTGCGGAGGAAACGCTAACAGTTTCGATACGAAGCTCGCGTGCAACAGTGTCTGCTTGGCTGCAGGTGAGCATTTTGTCTGACTTACCGTTGACCTTGAAATATGACCACTAAGAAGAACGAGGCAACCCATGGAATTACAATGCCTGGTAATTGATTAACAGTTACATTAATGTGTATTATTTATAAATATTTTTTTATATAAATACTACAGCTTCAAGAAGGAGTGCCAGCGTAGACTGAAACTACTGCGACTATGCTGAAGTAGGCAGATGAACGATTCACTTCAGCCTGTGCTCCTTCCGAACTCGCCTATCAATCAACAACTGCTGACATCCCTCTGGACTGTTCTGATCAGCCATGTCCTAGAGGATATATCTGCACGGCGGAACCACTCTCCAGCAGGAATGTATGCTATGGAACTCCGAACATGGGTAAGAGTTAGGACGGTGACTGGTGCTCAGAAAGAAGAATGATCACCTCGAAGTTTATTCAAAGGGTATCGTTTATCATCATAACCCCAAGATGTTATTATCGTCGATCTTACATGGAAAGAAAGTGCTTGTCACTGTTTACTGCTACAAATTTTTGTGATCACATATGACGTGCAAGGGCGCGTTGTAGCAAGAATGTTCAGGATGTATTTAGAAGTCATTATTTTTATTTGCTTATATAGGATACTCTTCATTGACAAGAAGAATAGAATGGCGAATATATAGTTCCTTTGAAACATACGATCACATTCATTCTCAAATAGGAGTGTGTCCCTCCTCCCAACGACCACTACTCGACCACAGGAATCACGACCGTTGGCATGCTCTACAACCAAGGCTGGTGGTTGTCCGGGAAGGTATCCGGTCCCTTGTATGCACTAATGTTCACCTGGCGAAAGTGACGTCATCAGGCGAGGGAGAGCGGGTCGCCGATATACCTCTCCTTCCCCTGATGTCGTCACTGTCGCCAATTCTCCTGAACGCAGCAAATGCTTTCTGCAGATTCCGCTGTGCACACAACGCCGAGAGGGGAGAGCACTACTGTTGTGGACCACAGATGGAAAAGGGTGAGGGGAATGATCCTGATTAGGGTTTCCATATCGATTTCATAGTGCATTTCTCATTTGTCTAATCTTCGCGGAGTTATTTTCTGTATGGCTCCTTTTCAGAGTTGTGGTTTAGGTGAATTAGAAACGCGCTTTACTATTCATTTAGAAACCTTAATCGGATTAATCGCCTTTTCATCCGACTTGTATATGAACTTGATATTTGTTGTCTTCATATTTGTCGAGATAGGACAAACAAGTGTAATTGTAAAATTGTAGTGATCCTGATGTAGTGTCTCTTCCGGTTCTAATGCAGTAGTAGCGTTCATTTTTCGTTCGTCTAATCCGTTCGAAACGGATGTCTACCGACACGCAGACACGTTGAGACACTCAAATTATACGAATGAGAAAAGCACTTTACCACCGATTAGTTGTGAGAAACCATATTTTCAATGTGATTACATTTTTTGATTCGAGGATTCAGGCAGGATTGCTGTTTACAACGTTTTTGAACATATATGTAGACAGTGAAACTCATATGTTTTACCAACATATTCCGTTAGCGCCAAATTGAATACTGTGCTTTGTTTTGTAATATTTTATTGTTAGGGGTTCTAAATCGGTAGTAAAGTACATTTCTTCGTTCGCCTAATCCACTCGGAGCGATTATCTATCGCTCAAGAAGATAGCGGCTCCGCAGAGATTAGATGAATGAGAAATGAACTTTATTACCGTTTTAGAACCCCTTCCTTAAATGTTGTTCCTCTCAATGAATCTGTCAATCTTTCAGTCCTCTGTCCATCTGGAGCTCGTCTCGCAAGGAAAAAGAGCAATGGAGCTGCTATTGATCAGAATTTGGGTTTATAAATCAGTAATGAAGTGCATTTGTCGGTCAGAGATTCCTTTTCTACTTCCGTTTTGTTTCGGATATGTTTCAAAGACCGCATAAAGTTGTCCATAGGCACATGGGGCTTCAATAAGAAAGGCACTTCTGGTTTTCAAAATCAGTAGCCAAAAGCTTTTCTCAGTCTTCTCATCTCCGCCGGCGATAATTTCTACGTTCGACCGCTTCGCGAAGATTAGACGAATTGGAAATGCACTTCTTCACCGATTTAGAATCCCCTGTGAGAATCATAATGATTCTTGACTGAAGCAGAAACTATCCTGAGGGAAATGTCAATTGTCTTATTTAATGATCTGTTTTCAGGTTGCAATGCCAATTCTGCCTGTCCGGATAACGCTGCCTGCCATCGACCGGACCCATTCCAGACTGGAGTATGCTGCCATAACTTGGATAACGGTACGCACTTGGCACGAACGTATGAACCCAGGCATTGACATTTACTGCATGCATCCATGAAGATGGAATAGGATATATCCTCGAATATGTAAATATACAGTGACATTGAAATATAACCCATAATGTAGTCGAAATGCCAACAAGGCGGTCTAATGTTTTCAGTGTGTCCTCCCCTTTTCACTCTCGAGAAAGAACTGACTGAGAGGAAGGAGTGTTCTCCACTGGCGGTCCATGCTTGCTCAGCGTCTCCTAGGGTTCGAATCCTTCTTTGAAAGCATAGATTTATATTGATCCTATTAGGGCTTCTGAATCAATGGTAACGTGCATTTCTCATTCTTCTAATTCACTCGGAGAGGTTCTGTATCGCTCGAAGAGAAAGCTGCTCCACGGAGATTAGACAAATGAGAAAAAAAAACACTTTTACTATTGATTTAGAATCCCTATTTCATACGGGACGGATCTAGCAGAATAATCCTCCTTCTGGATACGAGAAAACGCAGTTATGTAGGACAATGAGGGGAGGGGCGAAAGATGGCAGCTCCATAATGTTGAAATGGACAGAAGAACCATCATATTGTGGCTCAATTATTCATATCAGCATAATGGCGCAGATGTCCATTTGTCTTCCACTCTAATCTTTTCCCTTCAGGTAGTGTGTCTCTTCTCCGAGAAACTCGACCGTTTCGTCTGCTGTCGTCGCGATGCAAGGAGTGAATCTGAAGTGCAACAACGATGTCCGACCAACACCGTTCAAGGTACGCCGGGTCCCGAGGGGAAGTTTCTGGTATCCAGATGTGGATTACGGTATTCAGACCCGAAACGAATCGAGTGCTCCTCGGCCTTGTCGTGTCCAGCTCCATTCTTCTGCATTCGACATAATAGCGAGAGGGTGAGATTTCTTATTTATCTGTCCCAGCGGTCTGCTCTGTCAACGAGAGAGTAAGGGAATTGGAGAGACTGACCGCCGAAAGTGCATGCAAATAAATCTCCCTTTACGGCTCCTTTAGCTACCGATTCTGAAACACTATTCAAACCGGAGAACCCAGCACAATTCATTTTCTCAATCCGTCCTTATGTCAGACAGTCATGAAAAGGACTATTGGAATCGAAAACCATTCTTTTCTCAGATCGGCGTGTGTTGTAAGCATCCTCTAGCAGTGATAGCCCCAAATTCCGATGAAGAAGGAGAAGGAAAAGTGGGAGAAGAGAATGAGGAGGAGAGGACGAAACCAGAAGATATCGAGGGAAACAATGAGGATGCAAATAAGGACAGCATGGTTGTAGCCTCTAGTTTTGAACAGGTCGGATGTGTTAATTGGAAGGAATCCGAAAATATGCAAGAATCGGATATTCTTTGATCAATTCAAGCTGAATAATGAGCATGAAATACAAAAAAATTTTGCGTCGTCATTATGGTAGGCAGAATAGCCATTTTCTATTATGTGTTTCGCTCTTTCAATAATCTGACCTTGAAAATTGTCATCAACAGCAGGTAAACATTCCCAGGGCGTCGTTCGATTCAAACTTTTCGCATTCGCTGCTAGGGATTCGAAGAAAGAATGGTCTCGCGAGATCTCGCATCTATGCGATATTCTCGCACCTATCTCCGTTCATTTCATTCATTCTCGCGAGACCGCGCGGTCCTATTCATTTCCATGCGAGATTCTCGTTCTCGTACGCCATTCCCTAGGTAGGGGGGATGAAGAGTGCCCTTCCACCCGGTTTGGATGTGCCACAACACTTCATAATAAACTATTCCGATTACGCTTTCAATCAATATCACGAGTGCGTTCGACATTTGGCATTCGTCGCTTTAACGCACTATGAATTGCAGTGCACTACAAGCAGCTTCCTTAGCTGCTCAGGCTGATCATTCCACATCCTTTCCCTAAGCTAGTTTGTTTGCCTACCGTACCCCTGTCAGTTGACTGTCCGCTTGATAGTTCCTTTTCTCCATAAAAGAAGTCGTTCATCATGTACGCTTCGGCTAAAATTGGGGATTGTCGTTTCGGATTGAAATAATGGCAGAGACAAGGGGAATTGAAAAGGATTAGATGGAAAGGAGCCTAGTCTTGTTACCGGGGAGCTTGTATCTAGGAGAAACCGTCATGAAGCGGCCTCGGATCTTCATCCCATTTTTCTTCTACACGAATCCTCATTGTATATGGGCTATGCTTAGCGGCCAATTGAAATAGCCTTGAAGAGACTGATATTCAGATAAACCCCTGCTGTTTTGCAATATCCTTGTTTCCATCCGTTGGCAAGTTTGCCCCTACCTATGTTTCAAATATTTGCGTGGATAAAGTGACGCTTTTTCCGTTTTTATTCAGAACTGGAGAAGAGTTTCCATTCACTATCTAGATTTTCCTATTTCAGACAATGGATAAGTTCCTTCTGACCCTCCCCTTCTTGTATCTCGTAAAGGCCAATACAGATTTCGTGCGCTATGCAATGGGTCCTCCAGGTGTGAGTCGACAGAAATAATTCAAAAAACCGTAGCAAAACGCATTTCTCATTTGTTTTCGTTCAGCATAGTGGTTGTCTCTTCATTCAGTAGACAATTGCTTTGAGTTTGTTAGATGAATGAGAAATGTGCTGCTGGCCACAGCTCTGAGCCTTAGAAATTAGAAAAAAATGGTGTGTGAAGGACACCAAAACCGCACATATTATGCCATTGGCACTTTCCGTCAGCCTTTGAAGGACACGGCTCTCATTCAGCGCAGTGTGCTTCCTTGGTGCCGTGTCGTGAATCGTACTGTTTTGTCGTACCCTATTTACTACCGTTTTAGGTCGACGTAGAGGAATTCGTCTTCACTAGTGGGGACCTGTCGCCCTTCATCCCCGTTGATTACTCGATCGTCCAGGAATTAACTGGATGCCAACGTCGATGTACACCCAACCGTCTCTATGTCGCATTCTCGTTTGACATTCCTTTCCTTAGATGTATAAAGTAACTGTTGGATTTAGCTTCCAGAGATACACGAAGGAGAATGCACACTGCGTGCTCTACGCATGCAAGGAGAGCGGACTTAGTCCGATTGACATTGTAAGTGAATGTTTTGACTACATAGTAGGGCATTAGGGTTGGCAGAATGATTACTTTACGGATTATGCTTCACTTATCCAACATCTTCAAATATGTATAAGCATTGAAACGTGTCAAAAAGTGACCAAACTGTTAACCATAGTAGACATCAGGGGTTCAAAAACGGTAAATCTGCCGCCATTCTTCTCCGCCGCGTGGTTGTCTATGAGAGAATGATATAAACTCTCGGTTTAGAAGATTGACCACAAATTTACTGTTTTTGAAACCCCAGTAGACAAACTTCTTCAGTTGACACATCCACTCACTGGCCGCGGACCTCTTCTCCACTGGCTCCAGTGGCCCTACACGACTACGATGACCATGCTCATTGAAATGGTACGTATTGTCTGGACTCCAGGTGAAAATGCACTGATTCAGAAAAGGGAGGATGAAAGGGAACAGATCGCCAAGGGAGTGAGGAAGGAGCTGCTGGCAAGATGTGCCTCGATGACCTCTTCGTCATCCTCTAAGCCTTCCATCGAGACAACCACAACGAGAAAGACGGGTAATGAGGATGTGCTAACAAGTGGGAGAATAGATTTGTGTTCAGGATGTGCCAATTGCATGGACTTCGAGGAGGTCACTCAATGTGGACTATATTCGTGCTCGACATCGTGCCTGTTCACCGATTTTGTAGGAATAAAAGGCTGCAAAGAGGTCTCCAACATCAAGAGGCAACAATACAACCTGGCAGTAAGTAAACTAATTTTCAGAGAAAATGCTTGTGTTTAGGTACAAGTAGATAAGGAATGGGCTTACAACGTCATGACTGTTGCCTGCCAGAAAAACGGATTGTGGCTTGTCAATGGAAAAGAGTTCCAAAGTGGTAAAATTGGATGTGTTCCTAAGAAGTAGAACAAGTCATCTGAAGGAGCGGATCGAGCGGCTTTCACAGTCTAATTGTAAGATAAAACTCGTTGATGGACTAAGTCAAATTTTGCTCATCATCAGCATGGAATATGTAATTATGGACCAAACTTTGTTTTTAGAAGATTGTGCCCTCAGGACACACATAACATATATCTCGAGAGTTAGACGAGGGGACAATACCACTTAGCAGCTCTGAAGCCCCCTTTGTATCATGTTCGAGATATATATGAAGTTGTGAACTGAGAGCACTTGAATAACAAAATTTCTTCCAAAATTACATAGGCTTTGATGATCAACACATCAATAATTTTTTATCTTGGTCTGAGAAAGTCGCTGCGCCTGACCCCTCATCATTCAGTTCTAGCCTCTCAGAAGATTTGTGATAGAAATAGAAAAAAACGAATGCAATCTTCACCACTTGTTTAATGTGACAGCGATAAATTGATAAACAAGTTCTGCCGCCGTATTAATCGCCACCTCAAAGCTCGAGCTTTCATGAAAGCATGACTTTTTACACTGGGACGATCGTTATTTGCATAATATCTAGTGTAAAAGGTCACGCTTTGATGAAAGCTGGAGCTTTGAAGTGGCGATTAATACGGCGGCTGGCTCCATTTTTATTCCAAATTTTCTGCATCTCGTGTCGACCCCTAGTTTTGTTGCTCGGTAATTTCGCTTCAAGAATGATTAGTGTTTTAGTCTCCATCTAAAATTCATTGGCAATTTCAACAGATTGCAATCACAATAAAGTCAGAAATTGGTCATTTTGTATAACCATTTTTGTATTTGCATCTATTTAGACAACCGGTTAGTATTAGGGTTTCTAAAACGGTAGTAGTGTGCATTCGTCTATCGTCTAATTCACTAAACACGGTTGCTCCACTCATGCGAAAGACAAGCGCTCCACGAGATTAGGCCATAGACGAATGCACTCCAACACTGCTTTACAAACCCTAGCTAGTATCTTTACCTTTTTGCTGATAAACATATATAATAAACTTTGTACAAGACAATACGGGTGCATTTCTCGAATACCGACTCCTATGACATGACATGACAATAGACACAAAATGGTAAGAAGAAACGGTTCATTCGCGATCGATCAATACTGTTTTCATCGAGATGAAACATTTATCTAGAGTTGATGCTGAAGATTTTGCTTTACATGTTGCGAATTGACTATTCTGTTGACGCAGCGTTAAAAGTTTATGAAATAGTTCAATTTATGGAGGAGCACAACTGTAGTAATCAACTCCAGGTCTATGAGGCGTCGATGGACGTCCTTCTTCATAAACCCACCATTTCATATCTGATTGGCAAGTGAGTCTTGTTTTACGAGTGGTAATATAGAGCTGGTGTCCTTTTTTGCAAACTGCCGAGCATCCTTTCACCACAGCCGGATAGCAAAGTTCTGGCGGTAGGACATTCTGACATGATCCTCCGAAATCTTCATCTTCAAAGTCAATTGGAGGACATTTGTACTTGCATGCTGCAACAGTATACTATGAATAAGCACTCCTTATTCTGAAATTATGATATAATAATGAATTACGTGGGGGATCAAGACCGACGTTCTCTGGAACCTTTGTTGGTATACAGGAGAGCGTAAAGTGGATAAGCAATAAGCACATCAATGGAACACTGTATTAATCAATAATAAAGAACAACTCCAAATGACCCACACTATCGCCATTCCTCGATTACTGAACGGAGAGCTAGACAAAGGATGAGAACGCCTGCTTCCACTGAAACGATTTGTCGCACTGGAGGAAATCCCGCAAAACCAGCACTATCACATTTTGATTTATTGCATTGACAGGGGGCGGTGCCCATACGTTACGGGTTTCATCAGTTTCTCAACATTTGCAATAATATGTTCTTTTTTGCCTCAATGATTGATCGCCGCATTGTAAAAATTACTGATTTCTTATAAAAATGGAATAAACAGCTAAAAACTGCATTAACAGAGCATTTCAAGGATCTCTCATTTTCGTTGATCTAGTTGATTATACTGAAATCCCTGTAAGATCTATGAGCATTATTGTGCACGATTCGTCCAACTGACGAGAACGAACTACTCGAAGTTCCTCCTTTCTAGTGAATGGAATCCGTCTCGGAGGAACGCATTGAGATCCTTTCACTTTCAATCTCTTCCAGCTTATCATACTTTTTTGTTTGATCTCTTTGATATCACATCCAACTTGATGTATATGATTGTGATATCATGCCCAAGTAATAATGATGATTTCTTCTCTACGCATACAAAGCATAATCAACGGAAACGCTAATTCAGGGTTCTTTTAGAACATGTATTCTGATGAAACGGATCATAATGCAGATAGAATCCAATCAATCATTTCCTCAGACGACCTTCATGAACGGATTTAAAGAAAAGTTTGTTTCATATAAATAGGAACAAAAGGCACAAAAATAACGTGCCATCCGTTCGTTAATAGAGTAACGAAATGAATTTTCATGTTCGCTTTGTTGCTTTGAGAATGGCGCAAGCTTAGCACTATTTGAACATGTATCTTCGTCACTTTAGCCCATTACACTTAAATTCTTGCAAGATCTAGCACATGATTGTGCACAATTCGTCTAACGGCCGGAAAAGAACTGATAGACGTTCCTCCTTTCCTGTCAATTGGTTGCGATCAGGAGGAACACATTGAGATCCTTTCCCTTTCAATATCTTCCCGCTTATCATACTTTTTTGATTGACCTCTTCGATTCACTCCAACCTGTTGTCTCTGTTTCAAAGCCAAGAAATAATGCTTTCTTCTCAATGTATTTATATTTATAATTTCTCAATATATTTATAGAAACGGATTCCATCCGCCACATTCAAGAAGCAAGCGCTAATCAATGTTGTTGAGGCATTGTGAACGAGAAGCATGCGAGATCGGATATTTTTCACGAAAGCTATAAAAAATTTATTTGTATGCTCAGTGAAACGAATTTGCATGAAAACTGCCAACCATAATCTGCATGTTATACCATTAGGGAACAAATAAACAAACCTGTATTGTAGAGTCGTTTGGGAGGTATGGGTGGACGTTAGAACCCATATTGTGTTTGTATTATTGGGTTAAACTGTTCCGAAGACAGCCAATGCCGCTCTGGAATAGGTTGAAAAATAGATCTACCGCTAAGAAAACCGACTGATAGAACGTCCCCTAATGTTCAATTAGTCAATCCGCTGGCCTTCAAAAAGAATTCGCGGCTGCACCCCGATGCCGTGTTTCGAGGAGATGGCGGAGAAGTCTGATTACCAAAAGAAAAGAGCGCTCCCTAGCTTTTGACGGCCCAGTCTCACTTCTTCTCCGCATATGTCCGCAAATATGTTTCACCTAGTGCTTATAGGCAGCACTATTCCACACAACTAGCAGGGGGGGGGGAGTCAGCGGAGCCATCAATTTTGGCACGCTTACCCAATAATATCATTGTCATACTGAAGGTCGGTAGGACAGTTACAACTTCCAGATCTATTATAAGTACACATCGAGTGCTCACGCAAGTACAGAGGAGCACGTAAATCTTCTGATGATCAGACGGGTGAAAGACAATAGCACCGAGATCATTGGCGCCAGAATGGTGGGATTGGCATATGAGCTATCACTCTCGGCATGCTCAAGGCGCTAGAGTCCATTTAACCAATATGGCGCAAACATCCATGACGCCCCCTCTCTTTTACTCGATTATTCGCTGACTGCTCCACTTTGGGACGGGTTCGACTAGGTATGATTGAGTCATCATCCCTATCAAAAGGAAGATATGAATTGGGAATCGTTGACTTCTTCTTCGAGAAAAAATTGCCATGAACTCTGAACTGAATGAGACAGAGGAATTCGAATCCAGTAAAGACGACTTTCCAGTAGCTACAGCCTTACTCCCAAGTGGAAGTGCAAATAAAGATGCCACAACTTTAAAGTTCGTTTTGAGGAGGAGAAACAAGGTGGGTGTAATGGCGTAAACTGTCGGTTTGACTATCGAGAGTTTGAAACTGTCACTGTCGACATTTCAACAGTGTACCCTGGAAAATCCGCAGTTTTTTCATCAGTGTGAGCCTAAAAACATTAGCCACCCAAGCATTGATTCTCTGTTGATACTGTGTGATGCAACTGATAGACATACTCTTCCCAGTAGACGTCATAACAAGTGAGAGAGCAATACTTGGATCGCCTCTTTCCGTTTGTCGCCATTAGAAACGATGGACGAGGTCTTTCATCCAACTTACAAATATCGATTGACTCTCTACTTATTGTCAAGAGAGACGGGCTAATGAACATTTACAAGATAGTTACTCCTTACAGACAGCTAATAATATTATGCATGTAATGATCTGAACTGATATATTATTGTGGAAAACGGACTTGATATAGCTGGTACACATGCAACATTTAGGCGGTCTCAAAGTATGATCGCAAAGTGTAAATTTCTTTATATTGTAATCGTGAAACATATCTGAACTCATATGTGAAAGTGCGAATTTGAGCTATTTTTGAAATTTTTTTGATGTAGACCAATTAAAATTGATTTTTAGAATCATTTTGCATACATTTGAACATCAATCAACCGAAATATCGATGAAAACTCACGGTCACGAGTAATATTTAGATATGTTTCACAGTCCCTTAATATGTTCGGATAATCAACAGGAGACACGGAATTTATCAATTCCTTTTTCCACAATAATACTGAGTACAATATTTTTCAATTTCAGAGCATAAGGTCTGGGGATCAAAGGTAGGCTTCGATTGATGATGCACATTCATTCTTACGTGTACATTACCTATTACCCATCTCAAGAAAATTGACCGAGTGTAGAGTCCTTGATCGAGACGTTCCTTATGTGGTCATATTCCCCTTGGTTAGGTAATCCTTTATACAGGAGGGTTCCATTCCGAGACGAGGGGAAAGAGGAAGGGAGTACGCACCTTCTCTCAATTTCGTCCTACTCTTTCTCTCTTTCTCTCTCATTTGTGTGCTGTCTCGTGGTTTCTCTGACAATTTGCACGATTTTGAATTAGTTTCAATATCAATACATTGGGCTGCCACTCAACCCTTCAACACAGTTTGCATGGTCATGGTGTGAGATGAGGACACGATGCACCGCCAATTTTATTGTGGAAAACCAACTTGATATACCGAGTACACACACTCCATCAAACTGACGACTGTGCACTCTCACATTTGCGTGCTATTTCGTCGTTTCTCTGACCATTAGCCATGATTGTGAATAGGTTCACCCTCAACATATAGAAGCTGACTTTCAATTCCGTTTGCCACAATAATACCTCACGTACGGATGACTATTCTCCATTAGAAATAATAATCGTGACAATACGTATGTGATTACAGTTTTTCGGAGTATGAACTGAAATATGTTACATCAACCACAGTCATCGGTCTTCTGTGCAATGAAGAAGCATCTCGCCGCTTTTCGCTCGATGAAACAAATATCATCAATCCACCCACTCCCATATTTGTGGAAATCGTTGTCAAAGATACAACGTTTGTGCTGCGGATAAAGAGTACTGAGGGTATGTGTGAATGAAGAGAGACAGATATGAAACACGAACTGTTGGTTACTCTAGCGGTTGTGTCGTTCTGTCACTGTTACAGTGGAACTCTTTGCATAGACAATGCTGAATAACTATAGCGTTCCTAATAACCTCGAGAAGCTACAGTATGCCCACATCTTACTTTGATGCAGACTGGAGTGACCTGTTTGGTTTGCCTACCGTATGAACGTCAGTCGGCTGTCCGCTTGATGGCTCTTTTCCCCATAATGCAAAGTCGTTCATCATGTACGCTTCGGATACAACTGCGGATTGTCAAATCGAATCGGAAAATTCGAGAGATACAGGAAGCTTAATGGGGACAGATTGGAAAGGCTCCGAGAATCCTATTCTAGTATCCCGGGAGCTTGTCTCTAGGGGAAACTGTCAAGAGTCTCCCCCTAATCGTGGTGGGGATGGAAGAGATTCAGTCTTCTTTCTTACAATCGTCGATGAAAGCTTCTCTAGAACATTCCTTTCCGGCCTCTTCTAATGATATGGTGGAGGCATATTATGGATGTCTGGTATGCTTGAGAATGATAAGCCACTTGGAACTCCTTCTTGGAAAACTGTAGATTCCTATCCAAGCAGGGTGAGACGCTACCTAAGATACGGATGGATTACTCCAGTGGGAAATGCTATTTTGCTTATTTCTAAGGGGTATTTCAGGTTAAAGAATAGGCAACGATAGGAGAGACAACATAGCTCCCACTAAATATAATTTCTTATTTAAAAATTCTTCCTCTTCTGTGAATAGAATGCTCAACCATCTACAACTTTCCTGGAGGACCATAATAGGGGTTGCCGGGGGCACTGAAATCCGCCAGAAGCACTTCTTTGTTCTCTATCGACGTTGGGGCCTAGATGACCAGAATATGAGTTGCCGGATTTAGCGGCCCTCAAATCCGGCAGCAGCACTTCTTCGTCCTCTGTCGACGTTGGGGCCTAGATGACCAGAATATGAGTTGCCGGATTTAGCGGCCCTCAGATCCGGCAGAAGTAGCGGGCATTTCCTCTATTTTTATCAACGTTGATGCGTGGTTTCAAGCGATTGCCTGGGAGATTGTTTCTAGGAGAGACGCCCACTGAAGTCTATCTCATCTCTCTTCTTCGGGGATTCTCATTCAATATGCGCCTGGAGGCAAGTTGAAATACAGACGAATATCTCCCTTCCTCTCTTAGTCTCCAGCAGCTCCTGTGAATTCGGATGCAGTAGCGCATGAATTCATTCTGCAAGGATTGTTTTCTGTTTGACGTGGATAATTGTCGGGGTCGATGGCGGTGCGAACTTTCACTCCTCATTCCCATTTCCATGGTGTTGTTAGTATCTAGTTAACGGTGCACTTCCTGGCCTCGTAGAGGTTCATACTGATGAAAACATTATGGTCACATTGACATTCAGATATGTTTCAAGAGTCTTTATTAAATTCGGATAATCATTGGAGACATGGAATTTGTCAGTTCCGTTTTCCACAATAATACTGTTGTGCAGATACGCTTGATGATTCGCTAAGACATGAATTATGGACCGAACGATAGTATCGAAATGTTATGTTACGCAAATAGTGGCAAAACGCGATCAAAAATCGGCCTGATTTTACAACCGAGTGTGCGGTGGTGTGGACATTGCTTATGCAATTACGTGAATCGCCGCGGCCTCTTCGTCGTACGGGTCACTCCTCCGATGGGAGCCGAGCGGCCGCCCTTTAAAAAAACATTTTTAAATGTCATTTTAAAGCTGTAAATTAATCCTTCCCTGCAATGAATAAATGAAGTTTCGATAGAAAACGAGATAATGCTTACGAAAAATTAACGACTAATGCCTTTGGCACTTGGTTAACCAATCAAGTGCTTAAAGCTGATAAAATCATGCTAGCTGCATCACAATGCATTTTCCTATTCGTTTTAGTAGCAACAACGCGGAAAATAAGTAAAACTAAACCAAGAACGTCGTTAGAAACATAGAAAAGTGAAAAATTTCAAAGGTGGGCGGAGCCCAAACACGGCGCACTGATTAGTGCGCGCGCTTGCGCGATTTCTCCGGCAAATTTGCATATGCAGTCGTAAATTTTACATTCCGAAGCACTACTCAGTGGCGCTTATTATTAACTAAATAATAAGCGCCACTGAGTAGTGCTTCCTTGTATACTGTAGGAGCCACTTTCCATTTTCCAGCTGGGTGTTGTAACTACTGATTTGCAATATTCACACTACATGTTCGTGAACTTACCACCATATTAGCTTTCCCAAAAATATGAATTTGTTACCGTGCCGTGTCTATTCAAAGAAAAAAGGAAATTCGAACATTTTGATTCTCATTTGAATCGCAACGATTCGGGAAGTTATAATTGTCATTATAGATTGCATGCGTATGAAAGAGATTATGTTTTTTTCAGAATCCACTAGAAAAGGTTAAACACAGGAGATGCTTCTCCTGTGGTTAATCTTATCTGCAACCACTTGTCAAGGAAGTTACAACGAATCTTCACCTTCCCTCAACCAATCAGAATCATCAACAGCCGTAACAGAAGAAACTGCCTTGGGAGATGGTAAATATTATATTAGTACATACCACTGAGAGATCAGGATTTTGGTCAACCTATGAAAAGATAGATGTTCTGGCGTAGTTGTCTTTAATCAATGCAAGAACTACTCAATAGGATCTTACGAATAGGGCGAATAGGGAAGTGGAGAGAATGAGTGAAAATGAAAGAGCGGACAGAAAATCCTATTGATTTCTCCGTCGTAAGACACTTCCGCGATCTCCCTTTATGGCTTCTTCAATTGCTTGTTTGTTTGAAAAACAGAAAATAATAACTGACTTTCAGATTTCGCTCAAGAACTGCCTGTGAAGTACCTTCGCCGCTATGCCTCCGACCTCTCGTTCAAGTTCAACACAAAAACTTTTTCGATTAATCAGGTATGTTTGTTTGGTTCCCGTTGTTTTAAACCACGTATTTCAATTAATAGCAATAATAAGCAACATCTGCTTTTATAGTTTTGTAGTTAAGAAGGTAGTGAAAGTCCGCTCTTAGATATGCCAGCGTTTTCACTACTGTTGACCGGTTTAAGATGATTGTGATTAGGATTGAGGAAACATGGAAATGGGAAGTATGAGATTATATCGATGATAAAAATAATTCCTTACAGCTGAAAACTGAAAAATGGTACATCTACACGGAGTATGGATCAGGACACAAGATCTACCAACGTAATCCCTTCTTTCTCGTAGTTTTGTAAAACTGTATGTTCTCATTAATTTATATTAGTAAATTTGTTTTCTGTGCTTACTTCTGTATGTTGCAGCCTGGATCTCTACAAGTACCACCAGCAGGACCACATGGACAACTCATAGAAGTTTAACTGAAGAAGAAATGGAGTCCTCTACAACTACAACTCTGTTCGTTTATATGTTACTGGAATGGCCAACCACCATGCTTATTCATGGCAGATAGAAATAGTCATCTTGAGCCTTACATTGTTTTGTTACCGCCCATGACTATGAACACTTCAGGATCGAGAATATTGCCACGACCCTACCAACTTTCGGAACAACTCCCGCCGCTGAAACATACGAGACGACTACCGACTCTACATCTGCTAGGACTGCTGAGGAAACGACTGACAACACGCCCGCACAGAGTTCCACAGATACTTTGGAGCCCTCAACTGAAATGAAGGTTGGAGACTAATCATTGCCATCAACTACTGAGATTCTCTTTTCTGATTCTGATTTTCTGGTTGAATTATTGAATATGTTGGTATTTTCAGACTTCCACATCCGTCGGACCAGAAAGTCCTCAGGAGCCCAAATTGACCACTTCAATGAGGTTAGTGGCGCTTAAAGATGCCGGCCGGAGAGTTTCCTCTCGGAGAAATCGATACTCTCCGTCTATTCATTCCTTCCTGCTCCCTCATTTCTCACCGGTCGACTTCTTTAAAAGATATTTTGAAGAAATCATAAAATAAGATTAGATGATGAGTCAGCCATTACAGACCCTCTACGACTACATCATCGAATATCTCCACTGAGGAAACTACAACGGACCATGAAATCACTTCAGCCAGCGGAACTTCCGGAACGATTGAGGAAGCCACGGAGACCCCTAAGCATGCTTCTTCTAGTGCGACTATGGAGAAAACGACGACGACCAGAACCTCTACATCGACGAGGATGCCAACGACCACTCCAAAAGGTAAGAATTAGGAGTAAATCAAAAGCGGTGGCAAAGTACATACCTCATTCATCCATTCCCCTTGGAGCATAATTGCAAAAGTATGCTTGTGTTCCACTATTCAGCTCTACATTATAATCTGTATATATATATTCTTCTCATTTCTGCACCAATTTAGCATATATGCTGTTCTACCACCGACCAGGAATACGATTACAGTGATTCTTGCAGAAACTACGAATGACTCGAGTTTGCCTTCCACAACTTCCACAGAAAGTAGCACATCCACAGTGCCCAAGACATCCTCTGCAACTGCTGAAGGAGCGAAGACGTCTACTTCAGAGTGAGAATTAGTTCTCACATTTTTTTTACTATTTATTGTTGAAAACGAAATTGAGAGGAAGGAATTTCGTCTCGAAACTGTAGTGTTCCTTCTCTAAATTTACCTATTTGGAACCTCCATTGGATATTGTCATTCCAATGAATTGTTCTTGGCTGAGGAAACGTTTTTGTATGATTATAATTTAAGGAAGAGACGAGAGCCCACGACCGACACTACATTCACATCATCGGTAAACTGCTTGAAACAATATTTGAAAAATCCGACACTTTTCAGGTGGAACCATCATTCGAGCAATCGACTATTCCAGAGCACCTCACGACTACATTTAATGAGTCCGAATCTGCATCGAGTACTGCGGCAGGAGAACGTATGTGCAATTCACTGAGATACTGACGTCTAGATATATGAGCAATTGCACAAAATACTAGCACGTGTAAATTGATTTATTTAGCCTTCACAACGTCAACTAGCCTTTCAACGACAGTACCTGTACGTGAACCTACTGAACCTTCATCGTCACCCAGTTCGAGTGCCACAATCTCCAATCTCATCCATTCATCGACTTCTCCGTCAGTTACTGCTGCAACATCATCCAGAACCCCTGAACTGTGAGAAAATTCCTGATATTCACAAATGAAGAGCTTACTCATGTGTACTAATCTTATGTTCCTACTTCACAATTCCATCCAGTGAACCCTCTTCTTCCCTCGTAACTCCTGCTGAAACGACTAGCTCCACTGGAACTCCATCCACGCAGATTAGAACAACTCCAGACCATTCTATGGCCACCAGAGATAAACACACGAATGTGCCAATAACTACTACAACATCACAGAAGACTTCCTTGGTTGAACTTTCCTCTCGTGCATCTCCTACATCCACTCCGAGAGAAACGAACAGCTCTATCAAGCAGTTCAACACTGGAACTTCATACAATCCTGCTGAATCTACAACCACAACGTACAAACACACTTCTATTCCTGCCACAACTATGACAGAGACAGTCACTTCAACCTCTCCCGTCCCTTCAATTGCACACACTGAATTCGAAAAGACTATTGAAGGAGTCAGTCGAAGCACGACAAAGGCACAAGACAAGCAGACGACGACTGTCGCGGTGAAGGAGGAGGACTACACATTGAAGATGACCTCGATGGTCAATCATATGAAGGACCTCACGACGAACCTAAGGATGACCAGTCAGAAGACCACAACTATTGGAAGCACAACAGTGGCTCAACCATCAACCACTGCTGAAGAGAAGGAGAAGACTTCACCGACCACCATCCAGAAGAGAGTCCCCACGACGTCGACGAAAACAATTGAGGTGAAGAAGACATCGATCATGAACCAAGAAGTGGAGCAGTCAATAACGAAGATGACGACCACTCAGAATTTCCCAACTGCCAGAACGGATGAGACGATTCCGACAACGACTACAAACAGGCCAGAGACTTCACACACGACAAAGCCAGACTACAAGCCTACTCTAATCGTACGAACCCCAATTGTGCACAAGACTACTGTCATGCCCAAATCTACTGGACAACCAACGACCACAAAGATTGACGGAATAACGAAGAACACCAAACTGCCCTCATCGACGACAGTGGCCAGCTCAGTGATGACCTCGGCGATGAACACTGACTGGGAGACGACGTCTGGTGAGTTGTTATTCTACTGCGTGGCATCTTGAGATGAATGATAGATGGATGAAATACAACTAGTCTGTGTATATTGCCTTACAATGGTCAAACGCAACCTGTTTCACACTCTTGTTTAGTACAGTTGTCTTTCATTCTCCTATTCCTTCCCATTTCTCTCGTGAGATTGCACTAAAAGGCGGAACATGGCTAGATGTTGCCAGGAGATTTATGAGACGCTCTTCCCTTTCAGCCTCATGCAAGAAGGAATGCCCCACAGGTACGACTGTCGGATTGGATTACTGTATTACACTGGTGGCCAAGGGTAAGTCGTTCACTGTCAGTATCTGATTAGTGTTCTAATGAGTTTGCGCATTTCTAGAGCACAAAACATGCAATATATGTAGGTATTATGTGTAACAAATGCACAAAAATAGAGTTCATTTGTTCAGGAGGAAATTTTGCCCAAGGAATGGGAGCCTGCAGGGCGCTCGCAAACGGGAACATGTTGGATTTTGATGACTTCTCAAGGGAGTTTGCAGCTGTCACTGCGGAGGCGTGAGTGGCTATTTTTGCATGATTCTACTTATGGATAGTTCATGTTTGGTTCGTGTATGATAGATTCCAGGAAATTCCTCGGATGAATTAAGAATACAATTTTTTTCAGGAAAGCATGTCAATTCAAATCACTGATGTTCTTCCTCAATCAGCACTCCGACATTCACTTCCGAAGAACACGCATCGTCCCGATCATGCGACTCTCCACAGCGGCAGCTCTCGCGGTATGACATTTCTTTACACTTATTATCGGCCTATTGTTATTATTGTGGAAAACAGACTTGATATAGTTGGTACACACTTGGCATGTTGGCGGTCTCAAAGTCTGATCGCAAAGTGTAAATTTCTTTATATTGGAATCATGAAACATATCTGAACTCCTTTGTGAAACTGTTAAATTCAGCTATTTTTCATATTATCCCGATGTAAACTTATTTAAATTGATTTTTAAAATCATTTTGAATACATTTAAACACGCATCAACCGAAATATCAATGAAAATCTTATGTTCACAGGAATATTCAGATATGTTTCACGTCTCTTTAATAAATTCTAGTACTCAACATGAGACGTGGAATTTATCAATTCCGTTTTCCACAATAATAAGTGCCATAGTTAGATAGTAAAGACCATGAATCGAGTCACAAGAAGCATTCTTTTTTCTTTAATTGGTGTCGAGTTTTGTTGGGCGATTGACTGAGATTAAACTTCTCATTCAGAACTCAATCCACAACTACACGGCTTATGGAACTGTGATGGCTGCTGTCGGGGCCATGTGCAAACAGCCAAGTATGTTGTCTAACCTTTCATTCAGACTCTAATATAAAGATCACAGCAAAGTATATATATATAGGTGTATGATCACTAATCATTTTCTAGTCATTGTGAGGGGGCCTAAATCGGTAAATTCTCCACGGCAGCGCTGCTATCTGTCAGGGGAGAGACAGCCGCGCTCCGCATAAGAATGTAGATAAATTTGCTGATTTAGAACTCCTAATCAAAAGTTGAGAGAGTGCAACTGGATAGAGATTAAGCAATACATATTTGATTATATTCAGCGATAACCAAATATATCTATCACGTTATATCGATCGCGATGAGAAATAAAATCATGAGTGCGCTTCTTTCAGAGCACTGTCGCCCCATGCAATGCCCTTCCGTGTCGGTGATGCTGAAAGAGACCAACATGACCGATCGACTGAAGGTCACATCAGAGGAAAAGTGAGCAATATGTGCAATCCTATCGTCTTACTGTTATATCTTTATAAAATGCAAACTGTGAGATGTCATGTAGTTCAATGCAAAAAAATAAGGCGAATCAGTGGCACTACATAAATAATTGTTGCAGGGAGAAGTACAACAATGGCGATGAAGTTCATCTGCAATGTGTGACCGACAATACGGTAAGCATAGATAGTGTAGAGAATTTGAATTGAAACTAGCGAAGTAATATCTGTCACATGAGGAAAACAACAATTCCTCGGAGAATATTCGAATGAGAAATGCAATCTCTTGCATAAAATGGTTTTCATTTTAGAATCCCTAGTTCGCACTATTTTTTTGATATTCTATAACTCTTCTGGTTGTGATTGAATGAGTATAATTACAGATTGATGTCGGTCCCCTCTACTGCCTACCAACTGGAGACTGGACTCCCCATCCCTCAATAGAATATGAGGAGTGCAAGCCGGCCGAAACAATCAAGAAGGGTGAGCATCTTGGAAGACTTTCAAGTCAAGTATTCCATTTCGGAGTACAATTTGAAGAGTGAGAAATGTTAGGAAAATTCATTAGGACATGTTTCTTCGACTGATAAACTGTCACGCGGAAGGGAGAATTTGCGTAAGATCAAAAAAGGTGTGTAATCCTTGCAGAGGACGATTACGAGGAGTTTCTGGGCACCGACAGTCCGCCTCTCATCAAGTGTTCCAACTGTTTTGCCGTTAGTTTTACGTTCTAAGATATTTTTTACTATGATAGGAATACTTCATTCCTCTGTCCTGAGCTTCTCAATTTTTTCACTAAAACCTGAAATTCAGCTCGGAACTGATTACTGCATCCTGAACAACATGGAATCAGTGCACTTCTTCTCCAACGACACAGAGGTAGATTTTCCAATCAATTAACTAATTGGGTATTTAAAATTGGGCTCGAATGAGCAGAATTAATTATCGCACGACAAACACTAATGGAGGAAGGTTAGTGTGTGTCCAATGATAAAACACTTTAGGTCGCACTGAAGGACACTTCGATCAACCTCGCTGAGCTATCTCTGCGACAGTCAACGGTAGACTCCGATGTGTGTGTGTGCAACGCCGGCTGGAAGGTATGAACTCTTTTGAGCCTTAGCACTTAGATCTAATCTCTCTAGTTTCTGTCGACATGTTGCCAATAAGTTTGAAGGCCCGTCCAGATGAAATTTCGAAAAGTTGTGACTTACTTTTGACATCAGTTTTGTCCCCATTCGAGTCATAGAGCCGACCAAAACATTAATATTATTAAATTGCAGGGAACCCAATGCATCGGATATCCCAAGTACTGCCCCAATATGACATGCACTAATGGAACCTTCTGCCTGGAACAGGTACGGGGCATTTTCCCTCTATTCCTAAAAATGAAACAATGAGAAAGCCTGTTTTGCTCACAATTCGAATGAATAGTAACTGTTATCATATTGACTTGACGAATCTATCATATTATTCCTGTACTATCATGTTCAGATCACCCACGGGGAGTGCGCGTGCATCGGTATGAGCTGTGAGATCTATGAAAGGAAGGAGATGAGAACGCCGGTTAGTATTTGATTATTCACTAGAATCTCGATACCAGGACTTTCATGCCATCACATTGAAATAGACAAATTCGGAATCTTTAGTAGATCAAGCCGCTGAATAAAACAGATTCACTGAGGAGGAAAATATCCTTGTGTTTCAGACATCGAGGGCACTTCTCTACACAGCTAGAGCCACACAGATTGGAATCCAAATGATAATATTCATTCTGAAGGCCCTCACGAAGCTGTCCAAGGACACCGATCCTGAGGTAAGCCTCAGTTTGCAATATTGACTTCTGGCATAACATTATTAGACACCTAATTGACTCTCCTCTTATTTGCTCGATATCAGAAATCCTGAGTGCCAATGAACTATATTACAGACCGTGCAAGACGAGTTCCAGGACCACAGGAGCATGTGGTTCAGTATCACCACAATAATGTACCACTTCTTCAACAATCCAGAGGTGGGCATGTTTGCAATTCTAAATGAGCCGTAATCTCGCATGATTTCCCTTTCAATAATTCTTCTAATTTCTCATTCTTCTAATCTCCGCTCAGCATTTGTCGCTCGATAGACAACCGTTTCGCGGAGATTTGAAGAATGGGAAACGAATTTGACCATTGATTTAGAAACCCAGTGAAATTTCGCTATAAAAATAGAGTTTCAATGTACTTTCTACAGTGTATAAATAAAAAATAATAACTGGTAATAAGCTGAAATCTTGCAGATAATCGGCCTTACTCCAATCGCGCAGAGGTGGTGGGCGACCGTGATTTACTATGGAATGTTTACATGTAGGTTTTCCTCCGAAAATAAACATTTTCATACATGCTTCTCAGTTTCGAAATCAATAATAAAGGGTATTTGCATGAGTTAGAAATAGAGTCTAGCATCAAACTCTATTTCTAAAAGTTGGGCGAATGACCAAGAAATCTTACTGAATGTTTACAGGCGCCACGTTCTGGGTTCAAGAAGCCCTGAATATTCTTCATACAGTACAGGGACAAGGAGCCAATCGATGGAATGGAATTGGAAGGAATGATGGAATGAGAATGTCCATTCGCGTGAGCATTTCCTTCTCAATAATTGACAATGAAAAATAACAAATCGCTTGAATCTTTGGGAAGTATAGCAATTCTTTATGTATTTATGATGAGTTGTCCAAGGAAATAAGCAAAAGTGCATTTATCATTGGTCTATTTCCCTCGTAGATGTCGTCTAAGTTTATGTACCGAGGATATTTGACTAATGTCAATTGCACTTCTGCTACCTATCAGTGTTAAGACTTCAGAAACGATATTTTTATGCACTTCTCATTCGTTTAATTCAATCGGATCTGTTATCCATCACATGGGAGAAATTTGTTCCTGTATACGTATAGGAAATGCACTCTCTTACATAACAACTCCTTTTAGAAACCATAATCCCTGCCAGAATGACTATTTTCTTTGCAGTTCCGTCTCTCGACTACATATCTAGCCGCCGCAGCTGCCGTATCAGTAGTGATCTTCGCCAATTGGGATCGAGTCAGTGTGCCCTGGTCGTCTCTGGGTGAGCCATCATAATTCATATGTTTAATTTCACTAGAATTTATTGTCTTTTGAACTACTGTATTAGCATGAAAATATTAGGTTGTTGCATAAGTCTTGTCACATTGGTTCATTAGGTGGTGTTCGCTAGCGAGGAACTCGTTTTAGGTATGGTCACCTATGTCATCATGGACT
>JACMIF010000504.1:0-33665 GCA_014805445.1 Diplogasteroides magnus | reverse complement strand
GTTGCGAGGGGAAGCGGGCGATGCGGGCGATGCGGCCGAGCGATGCCGCCGAGTGCCTGCACAACGGTGGACAGCCCTAGTTTACGTATGTCTCTGAATTGTCTCCCCAGAGAATTCTATCATATTTTTGTTAGAGCTTCAAGGTAATCAATTTACGTTTTCTATTCAATATTTCTAAATCGTCTCAAGAATAATCAGCGCACCTGCACCATTGGGTCCAACAAGAGCTATCCTTGTATCAAGATCAATTCCGAAGTCCAGGTCCTTGTAGATCAAAGGCTAAATTTTTATAATCTCATCAGTTTGAAATATATAGTGCCGCGAAGCAGAAACATATTCATTTCATGTGGGGTGCAAAACTTACGGTATCTTCCTTGTAGCGGAAAGAAACATGTTGCACCATAATAACTGGGGGTGGAATTGGTCCTGCATCGAAGAAGTAAAATTGTTTCACCTGAAACAATCATGTAAAATATACGTTTTGTTTTCAAATGCTCTACTGAAAAATACTCACCTGTTCTGAAATAGCCTTTTCCGTGAGTCCACCTGCAATCATTTTAGCCATAGTTTTCTCCTTTGACTGTGCTTGTCTTGCCAGTTTCGCTGAACCATGACCAAATCGGGCGACATAATCCTTCAATGATTTGCTTTTCAAGCTAAACATATTAATATGCTGACCTTCATGTGCTGCAGCTGGGCCTGTTCCCAATTATACTTCTTCTGTTGACTTTCGAGCAACTCCAACCGCGTTTTCATAAATTGATCATAATTTCCCTGTAGAAACAATTTCGCTTTGCACAAAGATGAAGACTAAACTGTGTAATAAACAAGCTTTTTCTGGAAGAGATGGATGACATTGGTGCAGACCCCATTCATGAAATCCTGTGAGTGCGATACGACAACCAGAGACCGTTTGTACCTAGACATGATCTTGCGTCAAGGGTATCACGTTTATCCTTACTTCTTCAATTCATCTTCAAGCCACACACAAGCTTCAAGATCCAAGTGATTAGTAGGTTCGTCGAGAAGAAGAAGAGATGGCTTGAGATAGAGAGCACGAGCCAAAGCAATTCGCATACGCCACCCTCCTGACAATGATAGAATTTTTATTAATTCTAAAAGTGAACGGACCAGAGAAGTCCTTGCACGCCTTCCTTTGCATGGTCTTCGTGAAACCCAGACCGTGAAGAAGGTTGGCAGCCTTCGTTTCCGCAAGTGATGCATCCATTTCATCAAGACGCTCGTAGATGTCCATTAATTTCTCTTGGGCTTCTGAAATATGATTAAATTAAAATAACGATTTTCTTGAGTAGTGAAATATAATTTCCTACCATCATCTTCACATACAGCCAGTTCTTCCGCTTGCTTTTCCAATTCTTTTCTTTCGGAATCGACGTCAATGACTGCCTAAACATCTTTTTCGTCAAAAAAAGAAGATAATATCAGTAATTTTTAAATGTAACTCGATAAACTAAAACATATAAAAATGAAACACCTGTAGAGCGGTCATATTACTTGCAGGCATTTCACGTGAGACCATGTACATGTCGACATGTTCTTGCATTGGCACCTAAAATATGTTAGGCCGATGAGATCAAATACTATAATATTAATCCTGACTTCACGGTTGTAGATGGCTTGAAGCAAAGTAGATTTCCCTAAGATTTATTATTATAAATCCCGTTTATGTTGTGTCCAAACCGCTTCCGTTCAATCCAATAAGCCCATATCTTCTACCCATATTGATTTCCAACCGAGTGTCAGTAACAATTTCACGCCCATGGAAAGTAACCGTTAGACTTTCCACCTGAATAAATTATGATATACGAAGTTGATGTGAACAAATGCACCTTCACATCCATAGCTTTTGGGTGCGATGTCAAAGCACCCGCAACGCTACGAGCTTGGGCATTTTCAAGTTCGATTCTTGCCAACAGTTCCGCAGCATGATCGATTACTTCTTCTGGAAGACAATAAACTTGAAAAAGGAAGGAATACAACACCCTCACCGGCATTTCCATTGTCCACCACGCCATTTCCGTTTTCAACAGCTTCTCGCACTGGACTCGCATTACGAACGGGTGTGCCAACACCCTCCTCTTCATCCTCCGTTCTTTTTGTATCGCGAGCCTTTCCGCGAGTCTTTCCAGCGGTCTTCTTAGCCGCATCACGAGCTTTCTTCGCATCGGACGGCATCTTTCACGAGCAGTTAGTTTTGTACTATAGCTCGTTATTACCTACAACAGTTTATATAAACAAATACACATAAAATATTATTTTAAAGGATCAATCGTGATGTTTAAAAATAAATGCAAATAAAATGAAATGATTTTCAAAATTGGCGGGTGTACAGTAAGGGATTTTGATGTGCAGAATGCTCGCTTCAAAACACGGCGGCAATAGTTGGGTTGTAATGGCTCAAAAGGGGCGGAAGTCGCGCTTTGCGCAGATCTTCTATTCTAGCACTCGCAGCACCTGCGACACAGCTCGGAGACAGTCATGGCAGACAAGGGCTTTGATACTAGGAAGTTCTTCATCGACCTCGCCACCGGAGGAACGGCCGCTGCCATCTCCAAGACTGCCGTCGCACCCATCGAGCGTGTCAAGCTCCTTCTCCAGGTCTGTTTTCTTGAAAACTGTAATTTTTCAGAATTTGAGTGATCTCACGTTTTTGCTAATCAGTAAAAATTTATAAAGTCTGTAAAATCAGTAAAATTGCTAATCATATTACAATATATTTAGGTGCAAGATGCATCGGCTACCATCACAAAGGACATGCGTTACAAGGGTATCATCGATGTGCTCGTGCGAGTCCCCAAGGAGCAGGGCTTCGCTGCTCTCTGGCGTGGCAACCTCGCCAACGTCATCCGTTACTTCCCCACACAGGCGCTGAACTTCGCCTTCAAGGACACTTACAAGAAGCTCTTCTTGGAGGGTCTCGACAAGAAGAAGGATTTCTGGAAGTTCTTCGCTGGAAACCTCGCCTCTGGAGGAGCTGCAGGAGCCACTTCCCTGTGCTTCGTTTATCCTTTGGACTTCGCTCGTACTCGTCTTGCTGCTGATATCGGAAAGCACGCTGACCGTGAATTCAAGGTGTGCAACAAAATACATTTTGTTTAAGGAATTTTCCAAGAGTTCACAGTTCAGGGTCTCGCTGACTGCCTTGTCAAGATCGCCAAGTCCGACGGACCCATCGGTCTTTACCGTGGATTCTTCGTGTCCGTACAGGGAATCATCATCTATCGTGCTGCATACTTCGGAATGTTCGACACTGCCAAGATGGTCTTCGCTTCAGATAAGAAGCTGAACTTCTTCGCAGCCTGGGGTATTGCTCAGGTAATTTTAAAACTTGCGAAGCATATTTAAAATTACTTTTAGGTCGTCACTGTTGGATCTGGTATCCTGTCTTACCCATGGGACACAGTCAGGCGACGCATGATGATGCAGTCTGGCCGCAAGGATATCATGTACAAGAACACCTGGGATTGCGCTGTCAAGATTGTGAAGAACGAGGGAATGGGAGCTATGTTCAAGGGAGCACTGTCCAACGTCTTCCGTGGAACCGGGGGAGCCCTTGTGCTTGCCATCTACGACGAGATCCAGAAATTCATTTAAATCCCCTTTGTCCACTCATTGACGGTGTCACGGCCCACACTTGGATGGTATTGGCAAATTGATGTAGTTCCACTGTCTATGCAAGACATTTTTTCAAGTTTCTATGTTGCATGATTGTTGGAGAGGGTAGAAAATTGCACCTGTGAACGATATGGGATAGTTTCATAAAGTTGTTATACAATTAACTGGTAGTTTGTTTCTTCTCGAGGGAGTCGAGTGCTGGGCATAGGTTAATATGTAGACCATCCGTAGCAATTGGTTCTGTGATCTATCTGCAATACGTCTTGAATAGATCCCCGGAACGATAAAACATAAAACCATGAGGTTTCTTGGTTGTTTCAAGTGTAGTGCTTTTTCGTTCAATGGTGAAAGGAAGGGGTTAATAGTTTTGTAAACATGGGTATTGTGGCATCTGAGACAGAAAGAGTGGGAAACAGCAATCTATAATTTGAGGTGGTATTCTGTTCGTGACGCTTTAGAGTAATTATCATTCATATGACAGAAGAACAGCTGATGTACTTTATTCTTCGTGAGCTTCTTTGTTACACAACAGGGCACGAGGGCGTCACTCATTTTTCCTACTTGTCGAGATTGTATGTCCCGTCCGCTTGAACCTGCGAACTAAGCGGGAAACAATACCAGAGGAAGATAAGAACGAAGCACGAGAAATAGAGATCATAAATGATGAGATCGTGGTTAGGAATCGTGTATACGAGGAATAAGATTGAAATGTGATATTAATCAGACGAATCATCTTCAGCAAAGTATGAATGTGACAGCGCAGAAGATGCATCCATACGACCGGCGGGATTGCAGACTAGTAGACGCTAAGAGAAAAGAAGGAATAGTTGAGATTACTGTAGTGTACCTGTATGAGATCTCTTCCTTGTGCACTCAGATGGGGGACCAATTGGCCGAATGTCATACATGGATGATACAAAGGGAAGCTTTTGTAGTCTGGTAACGAACCCACGCCTGACATGCACACATTTGCATTCAATGTTACAAACAAGCAAAATACATAATATGTTATTGTCTCTGCGTTTTGATGTATGTGTATGACTCTACTGACCTGGCCAAGTTTCGTCCGTTGGTGTTCCTAGAATCTTGAATATCCTTTTTAATTCATCTTCAACGTCTGCACCGGGGAACAATGGTCGTCCGGCATTTGAGATTTCTAGCAAAGGAGTCAAATATTGAAAAGGGAAAGGTTGCTACCTGCAAAGATGCACCCAGCAGACCACATGTCAATGGCTGTGTTGTAGAGTTTGGCACCAAAGAGAACATCGGGGGGACGATACCATAGTGTCACGACCTACAGAGATACTTACAAATAAGCTTCGTTATAGGCTCACCTCCGCTGAGTAACACCGTACAGGAATGCCAAATGCCCGTGCTAAACCGAAGTCAGCCAATTTCAATTGACCATTTGTCACTAGAAGATTTTGAGGTTTCAAATCCCTGAGATTCACTAATACACATGAAACTGTTGGAAACTTTCAACCTATGTAATATGTTATGACTATGACAGAATTCCAGACCTTGCAAAAGTTGGCGAAAAAGTGACCGTACTGTCTAAAACATGCAGTCATCAGCTTGGTAAATCTTACTACGGAAACGAACCGAGCTTTCAATGTGTCCATTAAGAGAATCGAAGAATTTCTTCAAATCCTCTTCGCAATACTCGAAGACAAGTGTTAGTTTCATATCAGAATGAACTACATCAAGAAGTCGAACAATGTTTGGATGCCTAAGTTCTCTTAGAATGCAAATCTCTCTAAGTGCTGATGATGGAACACCCTGCAAGACATCCCATTGCTTGTTGAAAGGCAAACACGAAGCACCTCGTCATCATCATCAAGTCGTACACGTTTCAATGCAACTACTTCCTGAGAATCCATGTTTCTTGCCTTGAAAACAGTGCCATATGTGCCTATAATCGAATGAAAATATGCTTAGGCTAACATCGAGCGCACCTTCTCCAATCTTTTCCATTCGGTCATATTTCTGCATCTCTAGTGTACTTGAGATCAATACCAATTGAGATGAGATGAATATCTCTCAATATAATACTTTCTTCTCTAAATGTAATTATATAATGGACATTGGCATGGCGTTTAGAAATTGTGAGATAAGAACTATGAGCGGTCAGACTGTCGGTATGTTTCAGGTCAGACAGCACAGAGAGCAGCGAAATCTAACTGTCAGACATGTAACCTGACACTACAGAAAGAACTTCGAACCTTAATCGCAACTTTACTTGCATGCTTGCTAGGTTGAGAATATTGGCAACTTGCCAACTAAGGTCTGTCTTTTCATAAACGTCGTCGCCGATAATTCACACTCGCTCACACCAACGCGGGAAGTTCGAATTAATTTTTATCCCATTGTTTTTATATTTTTTTGTGAAATAAGGCTTAAGGATTAAGGAAATAGTGTTTCTATGTGTAAGATATGTTCGCGGTATTTTAGATGGATAGTCAAGAGAGCGTAAATAGTAATTTGGAGCGTTCTTCTGTTGCCGAAGGCGTCCCTTCAAACTATCATGAAGGCTCTCATCAAGCTGCTCGATTTCTTATGTTATCCAGTGTCAGAAGTATGATCTCTGCGGAAATATACAATGAATCGTATTGTTTAAGTCTTCATGAAGGCCATTGTTGCCTTGAGTAAGATTGGGGATGTCTTAATCTTCAGCCCCAGTGCGGAGGGAGTAGGTTCTTATTTGTTTCCCAAAAGTGACTTGTTCTAGATGGCTCTTCGATGCTTTAACAAGTCTCGTTCTGCGTATGCAGTATTTCATTTCACTGCCCCCTTCTTTTCTTCCTTCGATGTTTCTCAACTTAATGCGGAAGACAATAACTCATGCCGAATATCCATGAAGGTTTCTCCTTTTTTGTTATCAACTATTTTGTAGTATTTAAGAGTGCATTGGCTGTCTTCCGTTGTATGCACAATGCTGAAAGATCCATTTACTCATGTGAAATAATGATGGATCCACGATTGGATTCCATACTCGTCAAGATGAAGTACGGCTGTGGTGAGACAAACTTCATGCGTCACACAATTCTTCTTTTCTTCCTTTGCCAGATATCACTCGTTGTTACGAAGTTCCCTTTCTTGAGCCTATTACACAGTGGAAAGCAACATGGGACAAGTCTCAACTTGCAAATAGGATTGAGACGAGTCCTGAGTGAGTGTGTCCGGTGTTTTTAAAAATCATCTTCATCGAATATTAGGATTCTTGCAAAAATCCTATCTTCCACAACAAACGACATCACAGAACTTGTTATGAGCGTTAATAAAAAAGAAGTGGTCATTCGAAACTACCACCCAAGTGAAGAAGGTAAACGAGGCATTGAACTTATCGCTTATTCAGAGTCTGTTTCTAGATCAAATGCACACTACAATGATGATGACTCTTCAGCCCGTCAATTTTTCAAAATTCCAACTGAGAAAGAAAACAGAGATCACTTTTCTACTCAAGGAATTTAAGGTGGGGGAGGGAGTTTTCGCTGCTAGGATAGTGTCAATTACCAACAGTTTTCTTTTAAATACACACGTAAATGTGACATAGATTGCCTTTTCCATATGAATTTTTTCGTTTTATGGAATTGAAACAAGGTTTTACTCAATTATTTTCCCAAAGCTTGTTCAGGCTATATTATGATTTGAACAATTGCAGGCTCTTGTAGTGTTCGCGAACGATCTCGCCGTTTCTCTTAATTTACACTTTGACAAGCCTGGAAAGTAAGTGAGGATTGATTCGAACCTCTATTTATATTCATTCATAGACCTCTTATCATGTGCATTAACGGCGAAATGTCGTACTCTGCTGAATTGTTGATGGGAACAGTAGAAGGAGATGAAGAAGAAGAGGAAGAGGAAGAAGAACCAATGGAGGAGGATGACAGGTTGATAAGTGAATATGGAATAAATGAGGAAGAATGACTCAGAATGCATCAAACTATTCCTGTATACAATGGAGAAGATGTTGGATTGGATGATGATGATGAAGATGAAGAGGAAGAGGAGAACGAACGAGAGAAAGATGACAAAGAAGAAGAGGAGGAGGAGGAGACTGAAGAAAGGGGACGATTGGAAGAGAATGAAGGAGGAGAAAGTGCACGAATTGTAGAAGAACCACTACAAGAGTCAGTTAAAGTTGTGTTGATGTATTGTAATTGTTAATAGGAACTTGGATGAGGAAATGGAAGTGATTGATATGGAGGAACCTCGAAGAGAAGAAAGTCAAAAGGATCCAGCACTCCAAGTGAGAAAGTTTATACATTTCATGCAAACAATTGACATAATTGATGATATTGCACTCTTGAAATGTTATGCTTTTGTTATCACAGAGAAAGACGAAAACTAGCTATTTGTTCCCCCGATGGCATTGCCTGGATTTTAACACCGAGAAGTAGAAATGAAAAATGGAAAGAATCGCCCTTAGGGGATGAATGAGACCCGAATATATTACAGTTCCGACGCTTCTTCATGTCCACTTCACAAATGACTCAACATGAATCACAAATTCATGAAAGAGCGCGGATTTTGGCTAACGATTCAGGCTCGGAAGAAGACGAAATTGTCCCATTCAAAAGACTCAAAAGAACAATTACAAGTAAGAAATTTGCTATGCCCCAACTACCGTAACCAGTAGTAGTGTTCAAATATGTGCAGTTGGTGCTTTGACTGTGGGAAGAAGAGTATCTTTCGTTGTTACTTTTGAAGGGTAAATGCAGAAGAGAGACAGTTGAAGTAGAGAAATGAATGTAGATATCACATTAGGAATCTGAAAGATTGTTTAGACAACAAATATATTCTGTACTAATAAAGTTGCATATCTTGTCAATAAGCGAAAGATAAACTACCGGTTAGTATAAACAATTGCATGTAAACATATACCAATTCAATTTCTATTGCTTGTATACCTGTATGACAGAATCCTCAACTGCTGATCCATATGCAAACCATTGAAGGGAAACAATAAGGTTAGCTGTACAAAGAGGAAGAGGAAGACTCTCGGAACTACGAGTACGAATGACCTGACAATGAGAGAGATGAGATGAATGAGGATGGGGGATTACCTCTCCTAATCCTGCCAAAGGAGCTGCGATATTTGATACATTGAGGAATACACAAACAGCACCCAGAATGAATTCTCCTGTAATGAAATGATAGATGCAAGGGTACAATACACGAACCATTATCTGTCAGATCTGCAAAGTGAACGAGATACTCCATTAACATCAGACTCATCCACTCCAATAATAGAATCTGCTTCAGTCGACGCTGCAATAGCATCCTTTCCTCTCTACCCCCTTTCCCCTTGGCCTACCGTATTCGATTCCCCTTCCATTACGGTATCCCATTCTTTCCCACTGCCGTATAAATTTACCTCTTCACCTACCGTATCCCATTCTCTTACACTACCGTATCCCATTCCCTTACACTACCGTATCCCATTCCCTCGTCATTTATCGTATCCCATTCCCTTCCCATCTGCCATCATATCTTTCCAGCCGTTCATGTCATTGTGTGTCTTTGCAAATGTAGCATTCGGCCCTCTGTCCCTTCCGTTGATTTATTGACAGACCATCTGCCCCGACAGTTCCCGCCATTGGAATCACTCAAATGTTTCCCTTCGTACGTGTAAACCCTCTGCAGTAGAGAATGGATGAATGACCTTCTGTAGTCTTCCTGTAGTGTATACATAGTAGAATGATAGATAAGCCAATTGTAGAACTGCACCGACTACATTAACGAATATGACAACCTGTAAGTGCATAGACTCTCTCCCTTCTCTTCACACGCCATCGTCCTCCCCCAGCACGGCACTTTTTATTGACTCAAACTTTTGAGCAAACGTTCTCCCTCCTAGCCTTTGATCGTACCTTGTCGTGTCTTAAGAGACCATACTGAAGCCATAGAAGACATGAAAGTGAAGCAATGAGGAATGGAGCCCCACTTGTCCCTTCTGTACTTCCAATTGAATAGATTCGTCTACAGATGGGTATTCCACAGAAGAACAATCCAATCGTAGATGATATAGCAGTCAATGATAGTGCAGTGAGGAACGACATCTATCTTCCCTTCATTCTCATTTGGTTAGTTGTCTTGACTGCCTGGTGGGGACATCCACGGCCTTGGGGGGTCGTGACTGGTACCACCAGTGAGTGAGAGAGAGAGAGAGAGAGAGGGAGAACACTCTCTCCCTCTCTCTTACTCTTGCACTTCCCTCCCCCAGTCACCACTTCAAGTAAAGAACTCCGACGTTCGCAACAGATCATTTGACACAAAGGACAACGTTATGCACCTCATACTCTTTTATCAGAGTTATTCATCGGGAATAGAGAGGGTAACTACCGGATGGGGAGACTACAACGGCTAATAGGGACAAATAAATAGTGAACGCGTCAATGAAATACACAGTGTGGAGGGAAGAGTCTTGTGATATCATCATCCTCGAAGAGTCTACAAGTATATCATGTACTACAATGAGTGAATAAACAATTGAGGTCCAGAGGAGGATATTGAAAAAGAGTACTACAGGATAGGAACACTAATCGGTTTCTGATGGAATAGGACTACTGTCGAATGAAGACTCAATGGAAAGGTGACTATTTACATGATGTGGAATGCCTGTCTACGGGTACAAGACGTTCATCTACATGTGTGTGAGTGAGACTCTGCTGTTCAAGAGGGGAGACTATGCAAGGAGGCCCTGGGGGCTAAGGAAGGGAGATGAAGCATCGTGGTCTAGTTGTGGTACTATCAATGGTGCATGGGTCGTTGTTTGATAGGAGGAGGTGGAATACAATAGTCAGCAGCAATGATCTGTTCAAGATAAGCATGTTCAAGAGCATCAGCAGGACCAATGGTAGTGATGAGGGAAGACCAATTGGAGGCACGAACTCTGGTAGCAGCATGGAGTACTGTAGTAAGGGCAGATGTCAGATTGAGAGTCTCTGAATAAGAAGATATGAGAGAGGGAACAAGATGGAGGACACTGACCATCATCCTGTACTCTTGGTGCATCTCCTCTCAATTGCTGTAGGATGGCTGCTCTCTCAGCAAGTCTGCACTGTTGAAGTACAGAGACAGCAGTATGTAGTTGTTGTAGAGTGAGATGAACAGCAGAAGGCATTGACTGTCCTCTCAATTGTTCCATCTTTGATAGAAGTGTTACTAGACGAGCATGTTCTCTATAGAAGTCCACAACAAGTCTATCAACTCTTGATGGTGCAGTAGGTAGTCGTGGAATAGGCATTCCATTCGAGGATGAGATTCTCTTTCCAAGATTATGTCGTGCAAGTTCAGCTTCAGTCTGTTTCCTCTCCTTCTCCAATTGTCTGTATTCCTCACTGCATTCCTCCAGTCTTGCTGCCAATTCCTTGCTTCTTCTACTCTGTACTTCCCTCCATAAATGGACATTTCCAACTGAGACTCCATTCCATTCACTTCCATTCCAGTTGTAGTTATGTTGAGGAATGGGAAGAGGAGTGAAGGTACAAGGGTCAGTGACAGACAGACGAACGAACTCATCCATTAGTGATCCTGTCTTCGATGAGGATGTTGAAGCAGAAGAGGGCATCTTAGATGGATGAGGTTGAGGAAGTGACCAGAAGGCAGATGGAGACTCTTTAGGAGAACATCCAGAAGAAGAACGAGACGAATCATCAGACTCTGATCGAGACTGCAATAAAGACATTGAATGAATGAATCAAGAGATGATCACTAACCCAGACATTACTCCAAGTATTGTTATCACTTGTATCAGATGAAAGAGGACTCCAACATGAAGGAGCACCAAAAAGAGATGAAGAGGTAGTAATAGCCATATTAGGAGATGAGAATAGACAATCCCATGATGAGTTATGAGGAGACTCAATAGATGCAGCCATGACTGGTGGATGGAACGAGACTGAATGGGTCGTTGCCCCCCTTCGTTCCCCCCTCCCGTCGTGCCACTATCCCACCCGACACAGACTGACACCGCCCCTTGTCCCTTCTCTCTCTCTATCTCTATCTCCTTTCCCTCTCTCTCTCTCTTCTTCCTTTTGCACTCAGACTCTGCAACATTCTCTACTTTTCATCTCTTTATTCTACTCTCATCACAATTCAATTCAATCATCTTCACTCATCTTCGCTTCCTGAAATGTCTCCTCTCATTAACTCCTTCTCTTTCTATTCTCACCAGATCCATTTGGCCCTTGCTCCTGGTTGGTTCACTTTGCTCCTTTCCTTCTTCCTTGGATCTCTTGTCAGAAGACCACCTCAATGTACCAATTGGGTCAGTTGAATTGGAGTGAAGAGTCGAGGTCACTCTTTTTGTATGTCTTCTCATGTCTTATTTCTTTCCCTCCTTCTTCCATTCATAAGGGAATCTCTTATCAGTCAATGCATCATAGTCCCTTTCCCCAATTGACATACACTCTTACGAGGGAAGTCCCTTGGTTCCTTCCATTCTCAGATTCCACTTTCCAAGGACATCAACTGTTCTCATAGTACAGAGAGTAGAACCACGAAGGGAACACTCAGGGGGGCAAAAGGGAGGGAAAAGAAGAAAGAGAAGAGAGTTGCATAAGAAGAAGGACACTAAAGAGAAGACATGAAGGGTGAGACACATTGAATGGAAGGGGTCACTTCATTCAGTTCAATGTCCCCATTCACATGTTGAAACTATCATAGAGGTCACAAAGGGTTAAAGGCTATGAGAGACTAAGGGTGGAATTGGGGACAGGAGAAGGACTACATTGACTGGTGCGAGTGGAAGAATGAACCCATTGTGCACTGCAAGAGACAATTCCCCTTCTGTACTTGAGGACATTCACTTCTTCCCTTCGTCGATCAAGGGCATTCATCGATTCCCTTCCCCCCATCACGAAAGAAAGAAGAGGCAAAAAGTACGTCGGGGGTAGAATGGGAGAAGGGAAGGAATAAAAAGAGAGGGCAAGGAATACTATAAAGAATGAAGAGAGAGTGAGTCTTCTCATTGAATGGTGACCTCATACAGTCAATGAATGCTCTTCCTTCCTATTGAGGGAACAAACAGAAAGAGTCGAGATACGTGAAGTACGTGTTGGTGAGTGAACAATAGAGAAGATTCACGTAAAGGAGGACACATCACATGGATTGTCGAGTCGAATTGGGGACAGTTTAGGGTTACGTCATTCAATGAACACTATATGTATTATACAGGGAACAACTCTCTCTGAAAGATAGAATGAACTAACCAAGTCTGAGTGTCTGTAGAGTATCCGGTCTCAATGCAGCAATGCCCAATGCAAGAGCATGTCTGATAGCACGAGGAACGGCTGACTCCCCTCCAAATCCCCATGTTCTTGCTTCAACATCAACCAATCCAAGTTGACCAGACACCAAAAGAGAACACAAGAGAGTCTCCCTCAAAGAATCTAATCGTTACTCTATATTCAGTCTTTTACTTCATTTCTCTTCAGTCAACCAAATTGATCATCCTACTTCAACTGTATCATTATAACATCATTACAGAGAGATTGTTGATAGAGAGAGATTATTAGCCTACATTTTATTGACCTTTAATGAGCTTTTGCTCATCAACACAGCATAATAACTACAGGATTACATAAGAAAGAATGAATTTTAGCTATTCTTTAACTCGCAAACCACTGGAGAAAGAGAAAATTCATGAGATGAAAGTTACCATGTCTTGTGCATTCAATTTGTTTCTTGTTCACCTATTCTTACTATTTGTATAGAAGCCAGTTGACAATTCTATCCGTCTCATATTCATTTGTTGTTGTTTACCGAGACAGGTAGGGGAAGGAAAGAAGATACTAATGGAGCGTTCAAATTACGCAAAAAAGTTTTTCGAAATATTTCGCCCGAGGTTGGAAATATTTCGCGTAGATGGAAGCTCGCTCTATATACGTGAAATATATTAATATTCACGAGTTTGAAATAACGGGCGAAATATTATGTAAATGACTTTTCTCGCAAATTAAACATTGCGTTAGAGACAGGACTGTGTGTTTACCGTTTCCCGATTTGCCGATTCGGTAAAAAATGCTGAGCTTTACAGAATTGGTAATGAATAGGTAAACGACACCTAAATATACCGAAAAGTGAACAATGCCAAGATGATTATTTTTGCATTGGATGCATTTTTTTTACACAAGCGAAAAAGTGAGGGAAAGCGAAAATTGACCTGGACTGTAATGACTGGAATGTATCCAATGTCTGTCCATCCACTACAAATATTCCTCTTCCAGCATCTTTGACTGTTACTTCTGCATAAGTTCCCTTGACATTCGCCCTGTTATTCATGTTTCAATTGAATGAATAATCATCTCACGTTGCAGTTGCCATTCTTCTTCCTTCTTCAATTCGAACCTCGGGAATAGGAGGACCAAAGAGTTTCTGACCACTTCCTGCATCAAACAATGAACAGTTCACTCAGAGAGTCTCCCACCTGCAGCAATTGGTTCCCTGAGGGAATTGATGAATTCAGCTTGAGTGGCAGATCCAGGAAGTGAAACCAGATGATCAAGAGAGAGAAGAAGTTGGGCATACTGTATGCAGTACATGGATACTGTAGGAAGGTAAGAGTACATACCATGTGGGATGAAAGTTTCTCCTTGAGTCTTTTACTCAATTTCTCTTCAGTCAACCATACAGATCCTCCTACTTGAACGAGTGACAATTCAGTCTCCGCACCCTCAAATACACACAATTCAAAAGATATTATATGAATTGAATCAATTGTATTTTGATTGATTTGATTTTGACCTTCTTTCCCGTTCTCTCTGCAGCAAAACGAAGAACTTTCTCTGTACGAGACGCAACTTCCTCAAATGATAACTCTTGTCAAATTGTGTTTAATGGAATACAACTAACCGACATAAGAGTGTAAAAGGCGGGTTTGAGAGTATAGAATCGAGTTCCCAATGGACGTCCTTCCACGTCAAATGAGAGTTTGTTGAATGCAGGAAGGATTTCATCAGGTGGACGAAGAACAGGAAGTGCCTTTGGATCAGTTAAACCAGAAGGGAAAAGATATCTCATTGCTCTGAATGAATAACATCAATGGCTGAATGGATAATATTGTCTTACTTGTCTATATCATCTTGTGTCAATTCATGAGGATCAACTCCCATCATATTAGCAAGATGTCTCTTTCCTCTTTCAAAATCCGCCCTTTCCTTTGCCATCATTGACTCGTTTTCACGTGAACGACGCATGTACATCTCAATCAATAATACTTAACCAAATGTAGAATAGTGTTACCTCAAGTGCTCTTCCAGCACGACCAGACACAGGAGAAGCATCGATGGTTGAAGGGGAAAGAGAGAATGGACGAATAGAAAGAAGACGACGAGAAATCATTCGAGAGGCCACAACAGACAACGAGGCACTCTGTACACATACATAATCAATTCTCTTCTAGTATTGCAAGATATGAAACTGCCATGAACAGAAGAATCTCTCTACATCAAATAAGTGTGTGCAATGTATTTATTGTAATCAAGGCACAGAAATGAAAACCCGAATTGTACGATGCGAGATGTATACAAAGGATGTCACTGGAATGTCTGTCAAACAGGGATACAAACATGACAGATCAATAATCATGGTCAAAGACTAGAGGTAATATGGATATGACACAAGTAACACGTTCACTTCAATCAACATCATTTCATACTATGTACACTACACTAAACATAGTTCATAATCTCAAACTATCAAAGTGTTCAATGAGGTAATGGACGGAGAGCACACGAGGGCCAACCTCAATTACAATCAATCATTCAATTGTACCTCTTCATATTAGGTTGCAAAGAAAGTCTTTGAAGATTTTGTTATTCCATTGCAGAAAAATCCCAGTGAACGCTGGAAAGTAATTGTGTAGTGCATAGTTGCTGACTAGCTTTGGCCAACATGTATGCGTAGCTTAGCTGCTCCAGGCCTGCAACACAGCAAGCAATAGGCTTTCAAACTTCATAGTTGCCGTGAAGACCACTGTTAAGTTCTCTAGCTATATTTTCACAAAGCGAATATTCCGGACCAAACGAACTGTGCTGGTGTATGAGCCGTGTAATGAAAAATACCAGGCACCATTGACAGACTTCCCAGCCAACAGAGTTTTTCAGGGCAATTGTTTTCTTAAAAAGTGAAAAAATCGCCTTTTCATCCGAGAAATAGTGACAGCTCGTTTTCAAAAGCTAAATCAACCTGTTCAATCATGTTTCGGATACAACTTGTGCATTATCGGTAGATTATAAATCCACATCCCATTATAGCTCTAAATGCTTTATTCAGGTAGCATCGGTAAGAATATTTGCCAATTTTTTAAATATGTCAAATTCTTGCATATATCTTCTCGTTCTTTTCCTATAGTAAAAGGTTCAAGGAACAAGTATGCGCTATATGTAGTACTCGTCTCCCTTATTATAATTAACTTCCATGTTCTACGGCCACTTCGTTTTAAAGGACATAATGAATGCATTTTCAAGAAAATCAAAACTGGTCCCGACTAGCACATTACCAGTTTTCACGAAAAATGTATTTTTATTTGTGTGCACACGTGTCAACGTTCATAATTATTACTGGTTATAGACAGTACAAGAGTAGGATATTAACCTGCGCCCATATCGTTTGATATCGTTTCCTTTCCGCCAAACTGTACATTTATTTCTAAAAGCATCACCCGTTTGACTGGTTTTACCTTCTCCATCAGAACTTCGTAGTCGTAGCACAGAATTAAAAGCCCTTCTAGGATATGCTGAGGACAGTTCCCGTGTTTGATAAAACCCACTAGTTAGCATACATGCTTTGCTTGAAAGTCCGGGAAAAATTGAGAAATCAGATGTTGAGAGATGCGAAGTGGTAGAAATTTTCCTTTTGTAATAACTCCAGAAAGAAGATGCATGCAATCAGATATAATTTATGCCAGAATGGCATGCCTGCCTACTATACATAACCACATACCATGAAATTGTACCGCTTTCCTAAATAAATATAAACGCTTTTCAAAAAATCTTCAAAGACTTTCTTTGCAACCTAATAGTATCAAATGATTACACATTGTTAGTAATTGGTGACATCTCTTCAATGAATAGAATGGTTACCTCTTCAAAGTAGTCTTCTGATGTTCGACTACTGAAGAATGCAGGAGCGAACACCTACAATCATATACATTCATTAGTTCTCTTCATTATATGGAGAGTGGTATAAAGAGAGTGTGAAAAAGTGACCTTTGAAAGATTTTCAGATGTCATTCCATTCTCTTCACTACGAGATGCAACTTCTCTTAACAATTGACATGGATTGATATATTGACAGTCAATGATACCTGAGATGAGAGAGAAGGGCGAATAAAGTAGAGGAATGAACAGAAGGAAGATGACGCGAACGCAGGACAGAACACACTTTCTGTGGACGAGAAGACGAATCATCAGATACTAAATGAGGGATACTGTAGATAGAAAGAGAAGATATACTGTACTTACTGGCATCAAAAAGGGGAATGTGAAGGACTTGCGGAATGAGAGGTTCATCCATTGAACGGAGAAATGCACGAAGACAATCACATACTGCGTATACCTCAATGAGTACTGTAATGATGATAACTACTGTGTGAACGAAAAATGAAAGAATCAAGAAAGGCAAAACGAATAGTCATACTTCATCCCTGCATTCTCCATTCTCTTTCTTCTCCGGAGACAAATCAAGATTGATGGTTGGTGAAGAGAGAAAAGTACAAGGAGCTGAAAGGAACATCATTCTCATTCTCTCATTCAACTCACAATGTATCATGATATCAAGAAGTCTCTCCTTCTCTTTACTCTTTGCAGATACTCTGTAGATGCCATGAATAGACAATCTGAATGAAAGATGAAGAAGAGAAGGCAAGGCAAGAGTTGACCTTTCATTCTTAGAAAGATAGTCAAGACAACGATGGATGGCAAGTGGAACTCCATTTGTGGCAAGTCTACATGAGGAAAGAGAAGATTGAGGATGGGAAAGGGATGAGGAGACAAGAGCAAGAAGAGAGGATAGTACAGACTCTTCATGAGAATCAATCACTACACATCTGAATAGAGAAGGAATGGAATGGAATAGAGGATAGAATACCTGTGACCATCCAACAACAATCTCACATTGAATGCAACTTGGCCCTTTTCCTTCTTCTTCTTTGATAAACTACACCATTGAGATGATTCAAACTGTGGTTCACATTTGAGAATCTGTAAATGAACACTCAACACTATGGCATACGCTCATGATCAAGTATAAATAATGAATTGCATACTCACTGCTCGAACATCGACAACTCTTCTCTTTCCTCCTCTCACTTCTGATAGTACAATAGATGATTGAGTGAGAGTGATTACAGTATCCATCCATTCTCTTTCCTCATCCCATTTAGTCCATCCTCGTCCTAGTAGAGTCCATCCAATGGCAGATGATACACTTCCTGCCACACCCACATTCCTCTCCCAACTCTGCAATCAAATAGATCGTGGGTCTTGAAGGGAAGATTCCCTCTTACCTCTTCGAGTAGAAATGAGAATGCAGGAGTGAGGGCCTCTTCCAATTGAACTCTCAGTACACTGTCTAAATACAAATCATTCATTTATAAACACTACCAAACACTCTCACTGGGAGCTAATGAACATCAAATTAATGCACAATTGCTGTATGTTTAAGTTACATCAATTATCATATAAATTATCCTGTCCGGAGGGCATAAGGCAAATTTTTCCATATATATGAGCATTTGAAATGGAAGAAGATAAGAATAACCTGCAGAATAAAGCTTGAATTTCCTTCCCTTCGCTTTGACGACTTGAATTGTAGACAGAGAAAGAGGACATGTGAGAAGATCTGCACTCTGAAATATGAACAAGTCATGGAAAGGGGAGAAAGAGACTGACATCTTCATCCTTGTGTAAAGAGATGACGTCCCCTCTTAGTCGAAGGAATACTTCCTTCTTGGGAAGAAAAGGAGGAAGAGCCCGTGAACGAGGAGGAACAACTGTTGCACGACCACAGAAGGTAACAAGAGATGAAGGTTGAGGAGAAGGAGAAGGAGAGGTTGGAGGGGACAACATCTACAATACTAATGCATTACGAATACAATGGTCCAATAGGTACATTGAGTGGAATGAAGATCGAAAGGAAAGAGGAAGGCATCCCTCCCCCTCTACAACCAAATCCTGGCCCCCCGTCAACAAAATTGGATCTGCACAAGACTTCCATACGAGACAACTACCACTTTCTTGTCTTATCGTCAAAAGGTAGAAAGGAAAGAAAAAAGAGAGGAAGCGAGAATTAGAAGGAAACAAAAGGGGGAAGAGAAGATGGAAGGGAAAAGGTGACAACAAGTGATAGAAGAGTAGACTCCCCCACCTGATTCACACTATTGTGTACTCAAATGGGATAAGGAAGACACAAAGTGTATGACTATCTGTCTATCCACTCAATATACACCCTCTATCTACGGGGAAGAGATGTGCAAGGGGGAAGGAAGGGAAGACTCCAATGCAAAACATAGCCAATTACGAGAGAGGAGGAGGGATCATCTATGAGAAGATGCGTGAGGAAAGACAGTCAATCAAGACAAGATGACATTCCAAGAGAAGAGATACACAAGGGAGGGACTGTACTAGAAGACATTACAAACAATATGAAAGATGTCGAAGGAAAGAAGATGGAGAAATGGGCGAAGGGAGGACGAGAGTCTCAGTTCACTCAACCAAACTGAACAAATCATGAGGATGGTCGTAACTAGGCAAAAGGGTTGACTGCACTGCAGAGAACTAAAAAGGTTAGAAGACACCCAGTCCAACACTCGAAAAAGAAGAAGAGAAGAGGGGGGGGGGAAGGGATCCACATTTAGTTATCCAAAGAACAACATATAAGGGCAATCTCGCATGAATACTCTCATTTTGACTAATGAACATTTAGAAGAAGAATGACGCATTCATTGCCAATTCCACTCATTGTGTAGTACAACAAGAAGGGATTCACATTGACTTCAATACAAGACAACCAATCACCACTCAAATCACAAATTCTACTCGACGTGTGAGAGTCATCTATTTGGGAGTCTGTCACGAAAAGACTTGCCTTTCTCCACAATCCACACATTTTTCATGTTAGGGGAATAGCAAGTGTACTTGCAATGAATAGAGGCCATCTGTAATGAGAGAGTATTCAATAACAAGTAAGGTTTCGAGAAGAACGAAAGGAACTCATTCGAACGAACAGTCAAAGCAACGCAAGAGCAAATGAAATGAATGGAGAGAAGAGTTTATCCATTCCTCTCATTTTGTTCCTGTCTCTATACACCGTTTACAACAATGGTGCGGTGAGTGCGCCACGAGAAACGACGATTGTAAGTCAGCGATTGTGACACAAATAAGAGATTAGTACAATCGCGCCAAAATGTAATATGTTTGTTTAAAATTTCCGCTGCAGTATGTTTATCAGCGATTTACATGGCAGAACCTTTGGCGTCAAAACAGATTCTTATTTTTTAACAATCGAGAAATTAAAAGCGTCATTGTTGGTCGAAAACGCGTTATACAAATGATAAGACTGCTGATGATCATGTTTGCAAATGACACATCCTATCCATTATCGGGAGTAGGACATTTCCGCACACAGTGGAACAAGACACTTCCGCACAACTCGGCATAACTATTTCAGTTTTCATTTTCATGATTCGCTACCAAAAGTAAAGTTGCTTATTTTGTCGAGACAAACAACTTTCCTGTTGAGTGCGAAACGTGAAAATGAAAACGGGAATAGCTATGTCGAGTTATGCGGAAATGTCCTACGATCTCTTACAGGTGAATGTCTTTCTTCCAAAAAATATTAATAAACTCAGACTCATGAGTATTAGAATAGAAAACGAGAAAGATGCACTCACCCTAATGTTTTACCCTACAGTCTCTAACTGAAGCAATCTCAAACTGATATTTTTTTAAAGGAAGGCGATTCTTTCAAATACCGAAACTAGAATAAAAGAACCTTCTGCTGATGTCCGGACCCTAGTGCATTGTAGCGTACTGTAGGTTATTGTAGGCTACTGTAACACACTAGATTACTGTTGGATTACGGTAGGGGTATAGTAGCAGTGTTACTGTAGCAGAATAATATGCAATATCCTAGAGTCAGGGTATCAGCAGTAATACCAAGAAATTTAATTTTGTGAACAATTAAGGACAATAATTACAAAAACTAAAATTCGTGTCGAAGTATGTCAAATTGCCGAAAGCGCCACCCCATTAAAATAAATAAACTCCGACCTGAACGGATATTGCTTTCACTGAAAGACATATTTATCGCATTATTTATCTATGCTAGCAATGAATTGAGTAATCACTTCAAGAAATTGTACAGATAAGTTAGCAAAATAATTAGTGCAGCACTTGATTATATTAATAAGTGATATGATTTGATGAATTATTTAATGTTGAGCTTCCTTCTGAGGTCCATTACTTTATCTCTGGCATGTCTTCTCATTGTTTCCATCCTAAAGACATACAATAATTCATTATGTAACAAGAACATTCAACTGACTTGACTGCATTGGAGACAGCTCCATTCTTGGTAATGAGACCACTTTCAACTGCCAACTCAAAAGAACCCTTTCCTTCATCAATCTCATATCCTTTCACCTGGTATTCATTGTCAGTTAACTTGGTCGTATCGACAAACTTGAGCTTTCCAGTGTATGGAGTGTATCCTCCTTGTCTCCTGTATTCATTCTATTCTGAATTCCTTTCACTTCATCCCACCTTCCACCTTCTGTTTGTCCTTTTGGAGTTGCCATTCTATCGATGAATGAATTGTCATCTGGATGAGTGAGGGGAGCAGCCTCAACAATCAATCTACAGTCTACACAACACCATTCATATCTCACCTGTATAATGGGAGTTGAGATGGTAGCCATGGCTGAAATGGTTAATCAATATCCTTCAACAGTATCCATCACATACCCTTCTTTACACTCACTACTGGCTTCTTCTGCTTTGATATCTGTTTCGCATCCATTTTCTTGAATGATATAATCGTCTTCCTCATCTTCAATCATATTCTCACCTCAGTTCTCTTCTGTTTTACAATGAGAGTGGGGATGTTGCTACATGGTGGTTGGTGTTTCTGAAATGTCTTCCATTCATTCCTATTCATTTCGTCTTCATACTTTCTGTACAGTCGCAATATCCTCCACAGCAACACTACCAAAATTGAATGAAGTAGGTACAGTAGTGTTGAAGGAACTGTACAAAAGCCTTGTCATTTGAGAGTAAGTGTAAGTATTATACCTCACTGTCTGTCTCAGGGGAATCTTCTTCATTTCACTCTTAGGAGTGGCCAGTCTCTGTAAATGTCACCTAATTCTTTCATCTTCATCTTCTTACCACCTTAACACTCTTTGAAACTCCTCCAGTCAATTCTTCGTGCCTTTTCACGATCCTTGCCTGATAGTCTCCTCAAATGAACTACCTCCTTCATATTTGAACATCTTCCTACTCACCAATGTATTCTTGATTTTCCTGCAACTTCTGATGAGCTGCTTTGAATCTTTCTCCTGAACAATCTTTCAATAAGATACAATGTGTAATATGCAACCAGGCTTCATAATTCCCTTTCTATTGGATGGCGGATGTGGAGGGAGAGTTGCAGATTTGTGCTACAAAGATGATTCAGCTGCAGTTCGAGTATGTGAACATACACTTAGATGAAGAGATGACGGAATAGAAGCGGGAATGGATACGGGAGTTCCCTTCTCAGATACCTATACATAAATTGAGGTATATTGAAAGACTATACTCACTCACCAGTCCACTTCTTCTCTTTCCCGTTGTTCCACTTCGTCTGTCCGAAATGATAATACTGTTCTTAGGGGTATTCCTCTACAAAAGCATCCATTAACAGTTTAACAAGGTAAAGAATGTCTTACAGTACTGGAACGGGACTTTCTTCCATCATCACTCATTGATTCGTCTTCACTCACTTAAAGATACAACAATGAATTGAATGAGAATGTATGCACTCACTCATTACATGATCATCCACCTCAACTTTCTCTTCTTTACTCTCAGTCTGTTTCCCACTGTTGATCTTCGCTCCATCTTCAGAAAATACAGACCAATCAAGAGGTTTCATTGACATATCATCATCTTCCTCCTCCACTTCATTCTCTACAGCCAGCTTCTTCTTGCTTGATTTCACCCCACTTGGAGGTTTAGGTGGCTTCTTAGCGGAAGAATTTGGTGTCTTCTGAGAGAAGTGGTTCGGTGAAATCACGAGATATATCATGATACCCCAATAGAGTCTCGAATGCTCTTTCCTGGTGTTCTCGTTTTTCGAGAAGAGACTGGGGTCTGACTTCTCTTTTCCTCTTCTTCTTCCTTTGCTTCACCTTCATCACTGTCTTCTTCTCAACATATTCAATTCCACATATAATCAAATCATTTGACTTACCCTTCAAGAATCGTCTCATAATGGACTTTCTCACATCTCGAGTCCTTCTGCGAGAAGCTGTATATTAATAATAGTAAAAAAAATGCTTAACGTGGACATACGGTGTTCGCGGACAGAAATATCATCTTGAAGAGGGGTGACGGGACGGGAATCCTTAACATAATCACTTCTTAAATGAATTGTATTAACATCGTACAATTGTTTCTTCTTCGTTTGCACTTGTGACAGAAAAGGTTCGTCCGCTCACATTCAGCTCATTCACTTCCTCCTGCACATCTCATATAACTGCATACAAAATAACGTACCTGTTCCTCATTCTTCTGCTTCTTCGCACTCTTTTTGGGTACAGCAGTCTTCCTTTTTCGAGTGGACTTTGTCTGACAATTAAGTCTTAAATGAATCGATAACCAACAATGTGTACCTCTGGAGAATGAACTTCAGCTGTAGTAGTCTCCTCCTTTTCCTGTGCCACTCGCCTCGTCTTTCTCCGTGTTTTCACAGCAGTTGGAGGCTGCTAAACAAAGATTAATATCACGCAAAATACATCGTAATGAAACCTCATATTTGATTTCCTTCTCTCTATCAATTTTCTTCGCTTTCTTAGAACTACTCTTAGCAGATGATGTGACATCCTAAACGATACTGAATGTTCAACTTTTCTCCAAAAAATACCCCAAGTGAAGGATTCTTCAGTGGTGTAAGAGCAACTAGACCACAGCCGTTGATGTGCTACAAATATATAAAAATATGTTATTTTTTAACAGTTACAAACCTCGATAAGCCTTTGAGCTAACTCATCTTTCTTTCCCACTGTTGATAATCGACGATTCTACAACGAGATTCTATCTGAACTTTCACATACACTCTTACCTTCAACTGTTCTACTAATTGCGTTTTCTTCAGAGATGGAACCTTAGAGATATCCAATTCCTCCATGGCTTAAAAACAAATAAGTTAATAAACGGGTGATAGCATCAACTTCTTTAAGAATAAGATAGTTCTGCCAAAATTAATGAAATCATCTAAATTTGCTGAGAACAACCATTCTCGCAATAGTGCCACTAAAGGAAGCCGGTAATACCCCACAACAATGCCTTGAAAGTCACAATAAAAGGTTAAAAGGTAAAAAAAAGATTTAAAAATCTAAATTATGGTTTTCGCGCCGGCAGTTTGTAGCGAGTTGGTGGAACGAGAAAATGCTTACGGTAGCTAACATTCATGTCAACCAGATGCCCACCTTATTGTTCTTATTGTTTACAAAAACATCAGAGAAATTTCTTATGTTTTATTGACATATGAGCACTTACAAATCTGAAAAGTTCTTCTAAATGAGCATGCCCGTGTCCATTGATGTGCATTTTAGTCATGGACAAATGAAAGTGTAGTATCAATGCAATGAAGAAGGTACAGTATGCATCTACGACCGGAGATCATTGATGATGAGATATGCTGAATCGAGAATGACAGAATCTACATGAGTGCATATCAAGTGAAGATGATGAAGTTGATCTAGAAGGACCATTCTCTGCTGGTTGATCAATGTATCTGAATGGATACATCTTTCATCTCTTCACTTCTATACACATACCGTATCCATCGAATGTCACTGGGAATGAATGGAATGATGTGTTTGGAGATGTAGAGATTGTCAATGATGAATGCCTCCTGAAAGTATTTCAATGTTGAAAAAGGACTGGAAGTAGTCTGAAGAGACTCACTTTACTCCCTGTCTTAGCCCTCTTCTGCATTAGATTGGCATATAATTCAGATACGAGTACAACCTGCAAGACTCTCCTCTCCTTCCTCTTTTCTTCTCTTCTTTACCTTTCCACCTACTACAGCCAAGGCAGAACGGGCATCCTGTATCTTCCTTCCGAAGTAGTGAATCTTCCTTATGTACTGTACTCCCACCAAATCAATGCACATAGTTGTGATGGCAAGACCTGTGAAAGGATATGAATAAATTGGAATGAAGGGGACACTCACCAAGAATGATGTACAACAATATGATGTACATGTATTCATCCCTTCTCGGCATCAAATCTCCAAATCCAACCTCAACGTTCATTCTTCTTCTCTTTATTCAAGTCTAAGTATTCTACAGTAGTCATTGTGATAAAACTCCAGTAGAAAGAAGTGAAGAATGTCCATGTTTCTAATTTGCTCATCAGAACTCCACCCAATGCAGTGTATAAGACAAGTATTCCCAGTACAAGAAGAGCAGGAATCCTTAGAAAGATCAATTCCCACCACGACTTTCTATCTACCGTACCTTTGTTCCTCTACTATCTGCATATTGTGATCAATACCTGCATGTTGACAATGAACACATACATGTTCCCTTCTGAATGATCCATTCCCTTTCCCTTCTCTTTCCTTCTCTCACCTATCCTTCCTGTGTCGATGTCTTTGACACAAAAAGTGCTTCAACTTCAACCAATTACCGTACATCCATACAAGATGTTCCGAGAGGAACTTACCTGCACATCAAAGATCAATTCAAATAAGAGTCTTATTGATACCCAAGTCAGCAATAGTGACAAGAGTGAGGGGAATTCCGAATAGTGAGAAGAGAATGCACACCATCCTTCCAACATTTGTAACAGGGACGGGATTTCCATATCCTCAAGAAGTGAGAATGAATGGAAGAGTGGAGAGGACTGACCTATTGTAGTCACTACTGTAACAGCAAAGAAGATTGAAGTGGAGAAAGACCAAATTTCCTGTGTGGCATTTCGTTTTACCTTGAAATAGATGAATGAAAGGGGCAAATAGAATGGAATGAACCTCGTTGCTTGTTAGAAAGTATTTCTCAAATGCATTGAATAGTGTATCACTCATATTGTGAAGATGAGTCTGTGCTGCTTCTTGAATTATTGATCTTCTTAATTCAAATCAATCAATGACCCAATTGAAGAAAAGGATAACCTTGAGTCATTTGACCCAGTCAATGATACCAATCTATTGACGAATTCTTCCTGTTTTGAGTATATAAGTTGTAACTGAATGTCTCGTTCCCCTCTCATTCCTTCTATTCCCTTACCTGTCTTCTCTTACTTTCCATCTCATGAGGTCTCTCTACAGAATAGAAGATACTCGCTCCAATCACTGTGTATGCACAAGTTAAGAGTACCAATCCAACATGGGGAAGGATCAGTTTGGCATACTGTAAGTGGATAATGATATTGTTATGATGTAATGGAATTACCTTCTTGACTCCTTTGTCTCTTTCTGATTCTTCATCCTTTGTTTCACTCTCTTCCATATCATCTTCACTCTGTAATCACGTCTTTTATCCATTCATTCATTCTAGGGTGTCGCATATGAGTCTTTTAGTGCATTCGTCGTGTCTCTACTCTCTGAGAATGAGGAGAAGTTGCCTCTAAAGTGTAGAAACAACAGCTCCTAAGAGGGTATAGACACGACGAATGCACTAAAATAGTGATATGCTACAAGATAGTTCATTGTCTATCCTGAAGAGACAGAAACAACAGAAAGGGTAAAGAGTGCCTTATCCATAGTATGTGCGTGTTCTTCACTTTCTCCGTTCCACTCTTCAGTTCGTGATGTTGAAGGATCGAATAGAGCCTCCTGTTATAAGGGAAACATGCAACAAAGGAAAAGGGACAATCATGCAATGGTCTCATTCAAATATCCACCCCTCTTACTCTATTATTCAGAAGACAAATACAGTATGAAGGAAGGGAGTGAAGTGTTACTCTATAAGAGAAGCAAGGGACTCCCCCAAGAGACCGAGACTGATGAAAGCAACGCCAACATTTGAAGAATGACTTACTTGAAGGACTAAGAATGGAAGTGAGGGGAGGAGGGAAATGGAGATGAAATGAATATTACTATGATTGAATTCATGTTAAATGACACATGCAAGAGGAAGAAGAGCAAAAGGGAAAGAAGGGGAATTGAAATGTTGAAATGAAACAAACCCTTCTGTTTCTTCTGTGAAATGCATCTGGAATATCACATAGCCGATCATCCATTTCTCTTCGAACCAATTCCTAATCAATAATCTCTCATTAGTCACAATGTATACTGTACCTCTTCCTCCTCTTCATCCATTGTTCTTCCATTATAAACTCCAACCCTTCCATCCTCATGATATCCTGTAATCATTGTCTTCTTCCCTTTTCTTAGTGTAAGAATGTCTAAGAGAGTCATCTAATGATTCCCCAAGGGATTCATTCTCTGACCCATTTCCTTCTCTTTCTATCAATCACCATTAGGAACATTCAAATGGATACTGTACTTTGTATAAGGGCTGCATTATCAGAAAGACTTGGATCCGAATCCACTCTTTGATATCCAGAACGAGAATGTGAAAGGGGCATTCTCTTCCTCAATCAAATCTTCTCAATGCAAAGGGATTCAAACTGACCTTCCAATCCTTTTTCCTTCTACTACAGAAAGATGGCCACTGAACAATGAGAATTGAATGATACAAAATGATAAGTGATCTACCGTATCCTTTGTTCCCTTTGAGACCCCTGAACGTCTTCCTCGTCAGACGCTACCGAGGCATCTGTAATTGAATGGAGAATGAACAGAGAAGGTCTGTCCACTCATAATTTCACTTCTCCCACCCTACTTCTATTTCACTTTTGATGAGAGAAAGAAAAGAAGAGAGAAATCATTAGTGGTAAGCAAAAAGTAACTAGTCGAGAATGGAAATAAGATACAAGAATGAAAGTTGTGGGGGTTGCCTCTCACATTTCATGGATTGTCTTCTGACTCCCCCCATTCAACCCCCCTTGTCTCACATTTTGAGTCCCCTAACAGAGGAAATGCATGAAATGGCAATAGACCACAAGAGAGATTCATTCACACACCAAAACAAGTGAAGTAACTATCGAAAGAATTGTCTAAGTTATACACAAACCATTGACTGTATCACAACTTACACTGTAGTAGGAAAGTATCCTGTATTACTCAAAATGTATTAATGGAACGGAAAGAGTGAATGATATGAGAGAGAGAGAGAGTAGGGAAAGAGAAGAGGAAGAAATGAAAGAAGGAAAGGAGACTCCGATCCTAACTGCATAACGTACGCTTGTCTCATTTAGCATTGCCACCAGAAACTACTGCTCATTCCTCTTCTTATCCCTTCTCTTCTGTACAAAAGAAGTAGAAAAGAGGAGAGGAGGAATGGGAGGAGAAGGACTGTGTAAGACATTAGACGGGCATATTGGGATTGAATGGGATTGAGATGAGGGTGATCAGTGAAGAGAAGTAGTAGAGGGTCAAAGGGAAAGAGAGGCAAACCCCAAATGAAAGATCTGCAAAAGACTGAGAATTGAGGGAAAGATGAGAGAGTCAGAAGGGAAAGACCTTTTGGGGATGAGTCCCATGGGAAGGTAATGGGGAGAAAAGAAGAGAAGTTAAGAAGAGGAACTATTACAGGACACTATTGTACCTTAGAAGTACGAATGGAGTAAGAAAAAAGGAAGAAGAGAGGTGATGGAAAGAGAAGAGAATGGAGAAGATGGTGGGTCATTTGTCAATTGTCAAGTAAGTCTGCCCCCTTTCGAGTACTAAGTTGTGTCTTTTAGGAAGAGGAGGCACTCTATGAGTGACTGAATACATATTATGAAGACATTCTTTGTTCGCTCTTCGAGAAGTACAAGATGATTGATTGTTGTATAAGATGTTACCTATGCTGGGAAGACTTTCCGCCCTCAACAATCCACTTCTTTCAACAACAATAGGAATGAAGGCAGTTGACTGAAGAAAGATAAGATATGAGGAGACAAAAGGACTAACTGGAATGAGTGAAGAATGTTTGGAGGATCGAGTCCTATGGGATGATTTCCTTTTGTCAGATACATTTCTTTTGATAGAAGGAGCCTTGAACATGGAAGAGGGAATGAATTAGAAGGGGGGATGTCTGTAGTTGAGAGATTGAATGGACACTTTACGATAGAAGGTCGAATAGACGAGAGACCAATGCAATACAAGAGAGGATGAGAGTCTCATTTAGGAAAGGCCCAACTTCGGCCATAACATTCCTTTCTCTTTCCACAAAATGAGAGACACCACGCAAATTGTTTCCTATTTTAGTCACCAACGTCAATGCTATATTTATCGACTACTGTAAAACACATGGATATAGTTCATTATGATGGCCATTTTGCCCGTCAATGATACATACCCGAAATACACTGAAAGAAATTGAGACTGAAATAAAAGTACTCTCTAATCTCTCAATAATCTGTTTCATTCAATGAAAGCGATGAGATTCCGATTAGTTGAGTGTAGAAAGTGTTGAGAACAACATCACACAATTGCTTTCGAAGAGTTACATTTGAGAATTGAGACATTTTGATGGGATGAAAAGAAATCAAATCGGCCCTGAAATGAATGATTCTCATTGTTTTTGTGATAACAAACTTGTATTGAGTGGGCCATTTGTCTCTATCTGTTCCCCATAAATAGAATGATTCCGAGTGTCTACAATCATACATATCACTCTTCAATACGAATCACTCACAGTTGACCGTTAATTGCATACATGAGTTTACTTGCGAATAGTTCATGATGGAATCCCCCTTTGAATGAAACCTCAACATGAATGATCATTCTGAATAAGAATGTTTGCAACCTCTGCGAATGTCTTTGCAATGTTCATTTTATGTGAAGGAATATACATCCAATCGGCTACTACCCATCCATCCATCTAAAGAGAAAGAAGTAAAGAGAATCAAAAGAGACATTACAGTAGACAAATGTTGGAGAGGATCTCTCATTGAGATAGGAAGAACACCAGGAAGATACGATGGAACAGAATAGTTTGTAATTGAGAGCTGATAGATGAATACATTCAATTGAAAGACAAAGACCTTACTGATTTGGTGTATTCATTCACTAATTCTTGTACTTCTTTATCTCCTTTAGCCATCCTTTCTCTTATTATCTCAGCTGTTCTCATTGATGCATTCAGACCAAATTGTTCATTTTGCCACCTCAAATAGTCATTTTCCTTCTCTTCATTCTATCACATCATACCATGGACCGTATCCTGGACTCCTTATTCCTCCATGAGGAATGTTCAAATCCAATTCAGTCCATGAATTGTGTATCATATCATCAGAGAACATAAAGTATCCTCAATACTTGTTTATCCTCTCATTCCCATTCACTTTTCACCTTGTACATTCTGGAGTCTCAATTCAGTCACTTTGGATAGACAATAGTACATCCAATATCCCCATTTGGACTGAACAGACTGAATAGTCATTGGTCTATCTATGATAGTACCTCTTCTGATGACAAATGAATATAGTTGATCTTCCCTCTTTGATGTAATAGACTATCTTCAACTCTCTTCCCTTTGCCTTCCATTGAATCATATACTCACTTTCCCACATGGGTGCAATATCTCCTTTTGTCCCACACAACAGAATGACTCCAAATGATGACTCATACAGTCTCTGCATCATTCCAATTCCCCATTGCCATACCCAATTGTTTGTGATGATTGCCACCTGAAGAGAACTCTTCCATTCACTCCTTCCCTCCATTCACTTACAGTGTAATGATTGTTAGTGAGGGGTTTGCTCAATAGTGTATGGTCTGCCACTCTTTCAACAGTGGGAAATAGCCAATTGGAAGAGAAGGAAGAGTTACATATGTCACACCATTCCTCAATGGACAACAATAAAGGAACATCAAAGGGACAAAGTACCTTGAAATCTCCGAAATCCTTGACAAGAGTCTCTGCTCTCTTGATTGCCTAAATGTTTGACTATAACTCTGTCAGTTGAGTCTTTCCATACCTTTTCCTCCTTTGTTGATGGTAGATCAATACGAAAGTGTACATGGGCCCTTCTACAGTTCATTCCAATGTCTTTCTCATCTCCTAATGAATATTGACTCTCTGTTGTATTGACAAGACGTGGAAACTCATATCTGCAATGAATCCCTTCTCAATAGTCTCATTCTCTCTTCTCACCCAATATCTATCAAATCCTTCACCCAAGACTCAATCAATTCTACATCCTCCTTCCCCCAGAATCCTCTATCTGAGAATTTTTGTGCCAGATCCACAATACATCTGTGATCTCCTTTGTAATCTTGAATCAATCTATTCTCACTTCTCCATTGTGTCCTCTTGACAATTCCATCCATGGATGAACTTTACCATTTCTCCTGCCTTCTCATATACATCTCTGAAGTCTCTTTCCCCTCTTTCCTCTATTCCTACTTAGTAGTACTTACATCTCCTGATCAAAGTCCTTCAAGTAATCATGACTGTTTCTAATCTGAATAGCATTGACTGGAGTGAATGATATTGTCTCTCCTGCTGCATGAAGAAGTGTCTCAAAGGGAACGATGAGAAGGAGGAGAAGGAGAAGGGATACCTGAGTGAAGTAGCTCCTCCAGATATCTGTTACTCTAAATGAAACTGTTGTTGGAAGGAAAAGACCGAAGAAAGAACGACGAGAGAAGAGAGTATTCTGAGAATTCCATGGGGAAAAAGTACCTGAACGAATAGAATGAATGAGATGAAAACACTCGTTTGTCAGTCGTCTTATCCTCTCGGAGCGGTCGTTTCTATCAATGATAGGCGACCACTTCGGGGGGATTAGACCAATGAGAAATGTGCTTTATACCGATTTAGAAATGGTAGCATTGACCTGTATTGAGTACAACTGGAGGGGCAAATGGATTGAATCTCTCATTGAGTCCCTCTGTAGAAGATGCATGTAGAAGACGAAATATAGCATCGACATCTGGGTCCTGAGTAGAATAGATTGTAATGAAGGATACTGTAGTTGTTCACTTTGTGTACTAATCCTTGTTGAACTGCAGGTGCCTTCATCTTCTTACATAGTCTGTAACTTCCTTCTGGATGGGAATGTCCCTATGATTGGTTAACAATTCATCAAGTACAAAACATAATGAAATCACTTTGATACTCTCAAGAGGAAATCCTCTTGGCCACATTTGATCTGATCCAAAATGTTGATATGGATTGAATAGAATGGAACTGAATGCCTTCATTCTCTCCTTCCCTTCTCCTCTCAACCTCAGATTATTCTCTTTTCTTCTCATTCCATGATATCTCAATCCATCTACAGTATCCCCATAATCGAATTGTTCCAATCCCTTTCCTGATTCCATCTGTCCATTCATTCTCATCTCATCTCATACCAAATGGCTTGTTGTCATCATCAGTGTCATATATCCATTGTGCACCATTTGCTATTGCATACAGATATCTACACAAGAGAATACAATCACAAAGGACAGGCATTCACCCTGCATTCTTTCTTGTGTAAGATCCATATGGAAGTCGACGGATAGAAGAGAATCCAAGGGACTCCTCAAAGGAGTTTCAGAGAGGTACTGTAACTACTCACTTGATCATCAATCGATAAGTAATGAACATGAGGAAGGGACCAATCTGAAGGAGTCTTCTTGTCTCCAACTACAACAATTGTCCATTCTGGAAGGGAAGCCAATCTCTGAATGAACAATCAATCGGGAGAATGGATAGACCACACTTTGACATCTTGTGTTGGATACTGTATAGAAGTGACAACTATCCATTTGTTTGTCTTCTTCAATTCTGTTCTACATAATATATTCTACTTGATAGTCCTCTTAATAGAAACATACACATTTCTCCTTTGAAGGGACTTGTTGCTGGTCATCCAAATATGAGGTTGTATCATTGAGATCATCTGTAATAGAAGAATAGTGAAGGGGAATGCAAGGGGGACTCTTACTTGGATATCCTCAAGTGTCAACATAAGGACAACAGTCAAAAGAAGAAGGAAAGAGACAATGTAAAAGAGTGAAAGAGAGTTCATTCTGAAAGAAGAAAGAGTAGGAGAAATGAACAAAGAACCTCAAGTGACATCCTCACGTATCTAGGGAACACTTTAGAGTGAAGACAAACGTATCAACGAGATGTTTATGAACAATAAAGGGATCGTTATGACATGTCTTGAATAGGAAATGAATGGACAACAGTCACAGTCAATGGGTCAAGTGGAGTGAATGGAAAGGTGAATGACATGAAACAAGGAGTGCATGCACATTGTGATAGTTCAGCTGTAGCCTCGTCACTTTCTATTCTGCACTCGATCAGGATGTCAATTAGGGATTTACAAGCATTTCCATTGTTTTATCTAGGATGATCGGTGCAGAATAGGGTTTCCATATCGGTAATAAAGTGCAATTCTCATTCGTCTAATTCCTGCTGAGCTGCTCTCCCTTCATCGATAGACAACAGCTCCGGGTGAATTAGACGAATGAGAAAATTTGGAGAGAGATCTCAGTCAAAGGGTTCAACATGCAAAGGAGTTCGCAGAGGTATGATTGTTTGTGATTCTTGCATTTCCATACCTATCGATATGTCTTCATGATAGAAATGAATCCATTTTATTTGTATTAGCTCATTTGAGAGCGCCTTGTCTGAAGAATGAGTCTTCTCTTCACTCAACACGTCGTTCACTCCGTCCTCTTGGTCCCCTCTCTTCTCTTCCTACATTCAAGGGAAATGCTGTAGTCGATGGAGACTTCAAGGTTTGTATTTCATCCAATCATATACG